>VYZQ01027483.1:68228-91537 GCA_013400655.1 Mystacornis crossleyi | reverse complement strand
AGGGACCAGGGGAGGCTCACCCAGGGTAGGTGGGAAGCCGAGTGGGCTCCGTTCCTTCCAGAGGAGGACATAAAACAAATGCAGCATTTCTAGCCAGCAGGGCGGTTTCAGGAAGGCCCTTCCTGCCCCTGGAAGTCAGCATTTTGCTGCACGCGCTGGATTTAGGGATGCATGAATGAGCCCGCCACAATGGACGCCCAGGGAAGAAAGGGCAGCCGAGGGGTCCCCACAAAGCCAGGCACTTCTCCGCCGCAGTCACAGAAGGAAAACAAGGCACAGTGATCTCAAATTCCCTCAACCCCAGGAGAAAATTTGCTTTAGAAGATACTGAAATTGTGTTAATATTTTGTTGAGTCCTTTTAACACCACCACAAAATCAGAGCATTTACGTAGGTGGAATGTAGGGGGGGGGCGCGGGGAAGGAGATTCCAGATGTTGTTCAGCAATGAATGCGAATAAGGTGTTGAGTCTGTGCACGTGACCCAAAAATATTTGATTTTTGGATAATTTTGGATATGTTTGATATTAAATACCACCCAGTTTATAAGCCGATAAACTACAGCTCCCTGGACCCCAGATTGGGCAGTATCAAAGCACTTAACCTATCCCTCAGAAACTGTCAGCAGAGACAAAACATTGCAGGTGTGGTACCCTTGGTTTTGGCAGGTGCGTGAGGATGGGGTACCTCCTGCTCCTCCCTGCACGGGCCACAGGGGCATCTCTGCTCCAGCTGCATGAGCACACTGTTCTGTGCTGTACACAACTGCACTGGCTGGTGGAGGAGGTAATACATCCCTACACGGAGATTCGTGTGCATGTATGTGTGCACGTTTGTGCCCACACGCTCCCACACACGTCATCCTCTCACGAGACCTTGCATCTGCCTTACCCGCAGCACCGCTGCCAAAGCAGCGCCTGCTCGACGCGTTTTACAGCTGCATCACGGCCAGCCCCAATGCTCACAGGGACCACTGTGTTCACGCATTTGGTTTCAAACCTCACCTGCGAAGCAGCTTCTCCTGAAAGCAGGCCGAGGTTCTTCACCCATTAGAGTCACTGAAGATCCACATGGAGTTACACTTTTAAGTCAACAGCACCTGTATTTTAGGACAACATCACACTCTTCTGCCTAAATAAACTAATAGACAAAACACTTGGCAAGTCTTTGTGGTCTGCTGAGTTTCTCATTAGCCATTTTTTAACTTTTTCTAACCCCAAATAGGAGGTCCAGGAAGTGATGAGGAATTATAAACAGGAGTGCAAGAGAAGCCAAGTTAAACTCTCAGCCCTGCTGAGTTTTCCTCTCTACAAATCACTCCTCAAGGAGCAGATTTCTCAGATGAAAACCTAGAAGCAACATTCATTACAAAAATCTGAATTTGGATATTGTCATGCCTTGCAAAGGTATAACCAAGCAGACATAAGCAACAATTTTGGTTTAGAAATACCTCCTCTTATATGGAGCAAGTAGTAAATTTTCTGTTGACTTGCTGAACACATAAAACAAAGATTGCTGATAACATAAAACAAAGATTCACTGTTTAAACCATAAGTCATCACAGAATTCCCAAATTAAAGCTGGAAGGGACCTTTTGAGTTTACCTGGTCCAACCTCCCGCTTGAGCAGGCTGCTCAGCAACGCACCCAGATGAGGTTTGAGTATCTTCACAGACACAAACTCCACAGTCTCTCTTGGGTAACTCCCCTACAATAACAACAACAGCAACAACAACAAGTACCTCCTTGTGTTCAGATGGAACTTCTTGTGCTTCAGTTTGTACACATTGTCTCCTGTCCTGTCACCAGGCTCAGCAGGACATCCTGCTGATAGCACCAGCTACAAAACAGGAATTATCCCATGTTTCCTTCTGAAAATGTAGAGACTTATTCACCTTTATCAGGAGTTTCATTGTTTATAATAAATTAGAATTCAGGGCCCCATGCAATACCAGTTCTCCCTTGGATACTATTATCAGACAGTCTCTGAAAAGGACAACTTATGATCCAAAAAAGTTTGCATTATCTAAGGCAGTACACCTTAAAGAAAAAGAAAAAATATTGAAATGGTCAACAGAAACCGATGCAGGTAAGATCAGTAAGATTTCGTACTTGCTCTGGCCAGATGTGCGCAGGTTTTCATCCATATGAATTAATGATCATTTGCTCTCAGCTAGTATTTTCAGCAAAGAAAAAGTTGGGTGTTGACCTCGAAAAATCAGCAGCAACAGCAGATAAAGCGTAGCTGGGGGTGGACAAGCCATTGGCCATCACTGAATAAAATGAAGGGTACACAAGGTGTTTTTGAAAAGTAGCCTAGATACAGGAAATAGGGATGTTGCAGAAGACAAAGTGAAAATAAGGAAAAAAAATCAGAATATTAAATATGGAGAAATTTGGAGAAATTACTCCAACATGATAGTGATATTCTCCACATGATGAAAAAGAAACACCTAAGCAGGTACACAGGATGGAACAGACATTCAGGAAGTTACAGAAGTTAAATTAATCTGCAGGTGAAGGCCTGGGTGAAAGTTTCAGCAGCGTGGACTGGAAAGAGTAGCCTGTCTCCATGAGACACAGCAGAGTCCCATCCCAGACAGATCTAGATATAGAACCAAGGTGAAGGACAAATTAAAACAAGGTAAAGCCTGAAGGGAGGTTCTGGCAGGGTATTGTGTTAAACCACTCTAGCCATGGAGAGCAAGACTCTTCCTTATAAGAAATTGATCTGAGCACTGGGTCTGAGCAGAAGCAAGCTGGCTGTGCTAAAGCCACAGTGAGAAAGTTTCTCTCTAAATTGGGGTTCCTTTTCATCAGAGGAAAAGAAAGCCTATCTTGCGGAGGGTCATGTAGTTACACAGGTCTTCAGGAAGTCCTTTCAGCTGAGATTGCTTATAGATATCACTATTTTATGTAATCATATTTTTCTGACCCCCATCATCCAAAAGCTATATTCTATGTGTGCAATTCCATGCAGCAAATTTTAGTGAGATCTCTAGAGACAATCAGGGACTAGCAGCAGTATATCTTTCATTCCTCTATTAATTGGAGCCTGAACGAGCAGAGGCTTCAAAAAATCCTCCTTAAAACCCGTGAGGATCATGGATACTTTATACCGTGTTGTAGTGGTCAGTCTCCAGAGAGGAGAAACATTTTATTCCATCCATATTCAGTACCTTCCAATATTGGCTTCTGCCACCCATTATGGCTATTTAGGGTTTCCAAGCAGACCCTCTGAACATCATGTTTCAGGGATATATTTGGCCATTTTACATCTTTAGCTGGTTTCCAGCAGATGGCAAAGATATGTAGGTTAGACCTTTCTTTGCTCTGCTGTGGAATTTACCAGAACGGGTCCACTGTGCTCACACATAGGTGAAAACTAAGCAACATCTAAAAGCCAAAATATACCACTATGGTACAGGCAGCAGTTCTGAAGGTCATAATAATTTTTTTTTTTTTTTTTTAATCCCAGGGATCACAGCTACACTCCTGTGCAACTCTGTATGGAATAGGCTATCCTAATTCTCAAAACTGATTCCATCCCCTCCACTATCATTTCC
Organism: Mystacornis crossleyi; assembly: GCA_013400655.1. Classification (NCBI taxonomy): domain Eukaryota; kingdom Metazoa; phylum Chordata; class Aves; order Passeriformes; family Timaliidae; genus Mystacornis; species Mystacornis crossleyi. The sequence continues at coordinate 87,974 of VYZQ01027483.1, read as the reverse complement.
TGGAAGTTTGTTGTTTATAAGTTCCATATGATTATCTATAAAATCACTAATAAATCCATGAAATGCAACAAAATTTCATTTTTTACAACCACCACACCACAAAAACATTGTATTATATTCTCATTTGCACTCAAAGTATCCATCTGTAGATAAAGCACATAATACCAAAGACCTTCTTTTAAAAGTTTAATTTCTAAAAATTAAACACTGGAAAAATAAGTTTTTCCATGTAGAAGCTAACCTACTGTTCCTTGTGGTAGATCTGTGCTGTCACCCTCTTACTGCCTTTACTTTTTGGTCAAGGATTTGCTATAATTAATTTTTGGGAGGGGGGGCTTATTAATTTTATGCAAATGATGGTTCAAACTGTACTGGGATATGGAGAGGGGAGCCTGGAATTTATTGCCCTTTTTGTAAAATTAACTATGGCTGACAAGCAGAAACCAGAGCAACCTTGTGTCCCCAAGTGACTTCAGTCTAATACGCCACTGCTGCCTCTGCTCTGACTGGAGCCACGAGCGTGCAAACTGAGATGATATGAAACTCGTTCACATATGAAAATCTGCCAGCACAGGTAAATAAAAATATTTGGACTGAGTTTAGTCATGAGGAAAAATGACTTTGAAAGACATTGAGGCAGATAATTAGGTGGTAATGAATGCAGTGCTGCACTTGGAATTCCACCCCAGCACACCGGGGGTGAGTACAGGCGGGATGCGAAGCTGGGTCTCCACGCTCCTGCCATGCATCACTGAGGCCATATACAGCATGGCCTCAAGTTGATTATTGCTGCTCTCCTAGAGGTTGTCAAAATATGTAAACTGTCAGCAGGAGACACACATTTAATAAAACTGCCTATTCTCCAGCGATATTTTTCAGTTATGAAAAGAGCATCCTTTCATATAACATGTGCATGTGAGCAAGAGAGCATGTAAAACACTGCAGCAGCATTCCCAGAAAACAGCATTTTCATTACAAGTAGGCAAATTGGATGTTTATGTAGACTAACATGCTCCAAGCTGTCTGTTACATGACAATGAGATGATTTATTGTGAACTGACAGATACACTGCATTTGCTATGTGGATCTGAAGTTTGATACTGTCAACCAGTCTCAATTTTTTCAATACACATCTTAACTCAGTGTTTTGGGTGAGAACATACAACCCCAATTCAATGTTTCTTATGTGCGTGTGTGAGAGAGAATGGATGCGACTGCAGCATCAGTGTTTTAATGTACCAAATCATAACACTTGGTGCGCCCCAGAACTCTGTGGATTCACTTGACATCATCTCCTGTCTTTCTCTAGGTGAAAAGGTGTAAATGGAGCCCAGCTGGTCTACAATGCCTGTGAAAATAATCTCTGGAGATGTAAGGATAGAGGTGATATAAGCAAGTCTTGTATGGCCTATGTCCCATTTCAAAACCAACAAAAGTATTTTTAACAAATGCAAATTTCAGATATTTCTCTGAATTTAAGACTCCTACATTTCTTAGTGGCTTTAAAAAATCACAGCCGCTGCTGGGGGTAGAGGAGCAGGAACTAAAGAGAGGTTGTGGATACCCAGTGAGAAGGGGATGAGGGCTGCCTCCTTTTAAACAAAGATCAAGTGCCATCTGCCCTCCATTTGCAGAGAAGGAATAAAAACGCAGGTGAGTGCGTAGGTGAAATTGCAATCAGAGGCTTAAATGTTGACACACCAATTCTGAAGGGCTGTATGAGCATGGGAGAGGAACCTAGAAATTCTTTTTCTAAGTTTCTTGAATCACAGCACTTCAGTTCAAGAGCCTGGCATGGGCTGTAGTAGCTCGTGTGTAGTCATTTCATCCTGGGTGCAGAGCAAAACCAGGAGAGCAAATACACACTGGCCTTTACCAATAAACAGCTTTTTCCCCTTTATGGTATGTCTTGTTAAAAGCATCTTCGAGATAGCTAAATACATAAGAGCTATCTTGTTACTGCGGTCTGTTACCATGGCCTCTTCTTTTCATGTTCTCCTACCTCCCATGGTCACAGACTCAATATCAGTGTCAATGCTTCCTTAACTAACCTTCATTTTTTTATCCTCTAATAAACAGTCTTATTTGAAAACAGGCTTTCCATTGCATTGATCAATGCTTGTGGGAAAAATAACAGTAGCCTTTTCAAGAAAGACAAAGTGAAAATGGAAAACATGACTGCACACCGCATTTTTCAGAAATGTAAGATAATTGAGATATTTTTACTTGCAGGTTTGGGGTTTTTTGCATAGTTTATCTAGGTTTTAATTTCAGAGTCTTTGTCTCTTCCTTTAACTTGTTTTTCTTATAACTTTACTCTTCATTTGTGCATCATTCCACTTTAAATAATCCTCCACCTATCCCGTGTTTGCTCATTGCATGGGTTATTTTTCTTCCCTGCATTGCTACAAATGCCAAGGAACTTACAAAGCCCCATTTACTTTTTCTTTACTATAAGAGGGATTTAAAATCATGTACAGAAATAAGCTGACAGCAAGGGAAATTTTTATTTAAAGGGGAAGTGTTCCTTTAAAGTGGCACTGTCAAAAAAAAAACCCAAAAAAAAGGCCATATTTTACCATGCCTCTTCTTTTCTTCTCACTACCAAAAATAAACGCTCATAATCTCTGTTGCCAAAGAGGACAAGGAGTGCATCTTTGCACTTCAGCATCAACGACCTAAACAAAGCTGGTGATAGGCAAGCCTACACTAATATTTGTCTTCATAAAAAATTGGTTTGTATTTAAATTCATCATTTTCTAAAAACTGTAGGTTGGATTAGCTTTTTTTACTGCCCATGACAATGCCTTGAGCAAATATCTGTCAGAGTGCGCTGAGATTAATTACTCATCACAAGCAGCCTTAGATGAGTATTGTGCTTGATTCCTCAGATAATGGAAATGTTTGTAAACATGGCAAAGAAAAGAAAAATCACATTATACTGTCACAAGCAGGAAATTCAAACACGGAAACACCCACAAGCCAGGCAGGCACCCGTAGCAATGGTTTCCTCTCTTTGATCAGCCAGCTGACAGCAGGAAAAAAAAGACTCTCAGTGTTCTTCTTCATGAAGAAATATGAATGCTAACCAGGAGGCTGACAGACAAATCAATAGACAATGTCTATCAGAACCCTAATTAGCACACATAACCCAGTAATTCTCTCTTTATAAGAGACACTGTTCACCACATTGTTTTGGGAATCATGCAGCAAGGAAGGAGACTCAGTAGGTATTTTCAATCTTCTTTCAATCAGAAGGAGCTCTAATTTAACCTCTACCTTTCCTAATGGCTTTCATTTCATCAGCCAGACTCCTGCCTCTGCCTACGCACCAGTTTTGCACTAAGGTCCTCGTGCTCACCAGTGAGCAGTGTGGTACTGACTGGGACAGCATCCATGGGAGTGGTGGCAGTGGGCACCTGCACCGGCCTCACCTCCCCTGCCTGCAGGGTCCTGCTTCTCACAAGCCAACCCCATCTACCCCAACTTTTGTGCACTTCCATCCGTGCTGGACTTTGTCCTGCTTTTGGCTTCCTGCGACAACAGTGCAGGTTTTGTCCTCTTTGGGCTCTGACACCAAGATCTCTCTTTAGATCTCAGCCTCTCTTTTTCTTTCTTGATATTCTGACTGCAAATCCAACACAACGATGTTTCTGGGAACTGCTGATCCTTTAATGTAAATTTCATCCTGAAAAGGGTCATTCTGAAGATTGGAAAAGTCTAGCTATGCTGTTTGGCGTTATTTCTGAATTGCTCAACATTGTGAGGTGTTCAGCTCTGAGATGCAGTCATGAACTAACCCTCAAAAAATTAGTTGCCTCTCACAGCGATGGGAGGTATAACCTCAGCTCACTCAAAAATGCTTTCTCTTTCATTTTGGTTTCTGATACAGCTTTAGTGTGACATTCCTCAGCACGGTTTCACACCTAGTCTGCCCTGTCAGATTTAACTGAAACTACTGAAACGTGCCAGAATATGGAGCTAACTATAACCTACAGAAATAATGAGACTTTTTGTGCAGCCCTCTTTTACAAGCGCATACTGCTCACAAGTACAAAATGGTGCCACATTTAAAGCTTCACATACTTTGGAGAATTTCACCACTGGCAGAGCATTTGGTATTTTCTTCACGGCTTTTTTTTCTGACACATTGTGGTGTTTGGGGACGTCATTCTGCCTGAAGAAGCTCTGTATCAATCAGTCTGATTCCTAATGCTAAGGCACACAATCTTTGTAACACCTACCTTTATTTTTCCCCAGAAACTGTATCCTCAACAGACTCCAAAATACCGGAACATCCATATGTTTTCCTCTTAAGAGGCTGTCCTTCTGTACATTCAATCGTTAAACCACAGAGGGAATTGGCTCCAGGAAACTTCATTATGAATATGAAGATCAAGTTCAGTGATTGACAGTGAGGCTGCCTTTACCCTGCAGGCAGTGGTTGCAGGTCACCACGGAGTTTGATGCTAACTTGCTACTTCAGGCACTAAAACCACCCAGGCTTCAGCAGCACAAAACACAATACAAGCTCCAAAGTTCACAAAGAATCTGGATAAATGATAGTTTCTTCTGTCAGGCCGAGAGCACTCTGCTACAGCTACATGGCAGTAGTAACCATTGCAGTGGGACGAAAGGCAGCTCCACTGTGTGTCCAGAGAAGCATTCACACTGTTGCATCACAGTTTAGCCACACTAAATAGCCTATAAGCAAGGCTTCTAGTTCATCTATTTATTAAATCTCTATTTTCAGTCTTTGGCGGGGGGAAGAAAAAAGAAAAACCAAACAAATTTACAAGTGTTCTTAAAAAGCTTTTCTAAAATGGTCTGTTTACCTTTCAGTGGGATTCTTTTGAAAACCCAAGTGTCATTCTTCAATTAAAAGCTGTATGATAACACATATACCGCAGGAGATTGCTGAAGGTGATTCAATTGCAGCATTTCTCAACTCTTACACATCTTTTTCACAATGTTTATGTTCTCAGCATAATTTGATGTGGCATTTTAAGTCAGCTTACACAAAATTAGAAACAGAAGTATAAATCCCAGAGGCAGAGGCACAATTATATGACAAGCCATATCTTTGACACAGTATCATGTTCAATTTCTCCAATTATATTTTATGGGAAAGAGATAGCACAAAGAAGATAACTTCCTTTCATCACTGTCTTACATCAGTCTAGGAGGAAGACTCCACAAATCTTTGTTCACTGGGACCACATCACAAGTTGAAGGTCACAAAATATAGCCTCAAGCCAGTATATGGAATATATAGAATTGTTGAGGTTGGAAAAGACCTACCTTGAGGATCATCGATTCAAACCATAAACTGCCAAGTATGGAAAGTCCAAAACTGCCAAGTTCACCACTAAACCACATCCCTAAGCTCCACATCTACACATCCTTTAAATACCTCCAGGGATGGTGACTTCACCACTTCCCTGGGCAGCCTGTTTCAAAGAAGACAAGCCTTTCAATGAAGAAATTTTTTCTGGTATCCAATCTAAACCTTTCTTGATGCAATTTGAGGATGCTTCATCTTGTCCTATCACTTGTTACTTGGGAAGGTTCCTCTTCCTCATTTCCTTCCTTTGGTCTCTCAGGTCCTTCCACCTTCCCCAGCTGGTCCCCTGCCCTGTCTCCTCACCTCTCTGTGTCCCTGGGGCTGAGGACAAGTATCACACTGGGCCTGCCTCAGGATCACAGCACCTCTGGAAGAGACCTTGCAGAAATGTCACCCAACAGGAGAGGGGGAGGCAGCGAGTACATGAAACAGACAACTTCTGGTCTAGAAGATCTTGGCCCCATTCTGCTCCCATTAAAGTTAGTTGGGGTTAAAACAGAGAACACCAGTGGTTACCACAAAAGGCTCCAATTCCATGGTATGGAAAGATTCTTATCTTTCCCCACGTGCCTTTTAAAGAGATCTCTTCTCCATGGATTTCATGCCTTTCTTCATGTTCCAACATATTCCTGACATGCTGCCATGCTCCATTGGGCTCTTCGTGTTCTCCAGTGCCACAAACACCTGAGTGCTCTCCATTGTCTGTTGCTGGTACCCCAAGTCTCACCAGCCCAGGTCAAGAATACAAATGTGATCTATATTATTCATATTGTTTTCTAATTTTAAGCCATATTAGACTTTAAAGTAAGGACCATATTCTACACTCAGCAGGCTCTACCTAGTCCCAGTGGCCGTAGGGTGGTACACACAGGAAGACATCTTTTCCTTAACTATATTAAAACTCAAAAAAATCAGCCAAGTTAAGCCAGCCATATTTTACGTTTGGCTTGCAAGCAATTACTCTCTTTTCTGAAAAGCTGCTCACTATAAGAATATGCATACACAGGTATGAAATTTAGTAACAGTGCAAAGTTCTGGTAAGTTGGGTACACATGAAAAGGCAAAAAAGCACTTTTTAAATCACTTTTAAGTTAATTTGGTACATGTCACCAAAAGTATAATCTCAACATCTGCAAATGATAAAATTTGTAGTTCATTTTAAAACTTCATCTTTTCATGTACATTAATTACTGAAAAACAGGATAGAAATATGTCTGAGTGCTTTGCTAATGAACTAGGACTATGGGGTTTTTTTAATGTTTCAATTTCTAATTCTAAATTTGTCATAAAATGAGCCTACAGATGGGTTTAGACACCTTTCTTCTGAAAAAAAAAAAGATATTTTAAATTATTTAGTCCTAGTCAACTTCTCTGAATGCTGCAGTGGAAAACAAACATGTTTCATCTAAACAATGGACTACCACATTTATATCTAATCCTGCTCTTGTCTGTGCTAACATAAATCAGGACAATAACTAAAGCCAATAGGATGACATGGGGTCAAACCAGTTTGAAATCTGAATGAAGACCACACACTTTTCATCCCTTAGAAACACTCATACCATTTTGCTGTTGCTTCTCTTAACTAGGCTTTGCTTTCTGGTTTTTACATACCAAGCATAAGACCAGCACACAGACATTCATGGATTTAAATTGAAATGAAACAAAAGTAAATTCAATTGCATGCTTCTCTCCAAGGTTAAGTCATACAAGCTATAAATTCTCTAATGTTATTTTCTTTAAAGATATACAGGAGTATTAAAAAAATCACTTTTTATGTAGTTTTCAAATTGAAAATTGCTATTATATAAGCTCCTGATCTGGTTATTTTTCACTGCACAGTGATCCTAGAAAGCTTTCTCAGTTTGACCAAGGAATCAGGGGAACAGATCCTTCAGCTTCTGACAGCAACAAAAGGGGTACCATCTGAAAGCTCACAGAATCCAGTGAATCGATGGTGATTTGGACCTGGGGCGGGTAAAAAAGGAAAAGGGTGATTCCAGCAATAGCTCCTCATCCGGAAAGGCAACAGAACCACAAGACATGGAAAGCAGCTCTTCATCCTGCACTCACTGACATCTAAGAAGCACTGGATAATATTGTAGTTTGAGGTCCAAGGCAATACATTAATACTCCACCATTAAATGCATTTCACATGTTTTAATATATGTTTTTGTGCAGTGGTATTTTCTTCCTTTTTTTTTCCCCTGCATATTTTTCCCCTTGGTATATAAACTCAGGTGAAAAATGTTAAAGGAAAACATTCAGTTGCGGTACAATGTGTTTCCCTGTATCGCTCAAATTACCACAGCTTTTTTTTTTCCCTTGTTATATTTTCTGAGATTTTCCTAATTAGCGCTATGCTTTGTTTCAAAATTTTTTCCATTTTGTTTTAAATATCAGAGCTCATATCTTAGTCTGTTTCTGGTACACAGTACAGAGTTTATCATGCCCTTCAACTGCTCATAGTTCCTTTTAAACTGTAGCTTTGTCCTCTTCAGTTTGAGATAAAAATCCTTAAAATCAAAGGCTACTAGTTAGAAGAGCCTACATTTGAAGTGCCTTGAAGTCTTTGGTTTTCCTTTCATTTCTGTGGGCCTCGGATCAGCCTGTACAGTCCCCTTTGTTCATTTATAAGCACAAAGAAGAGATTCTCTTTCATTTATCAGAACCGTAGCCACTCAGATAAAAAAGACATTTTTTTATGAGGGATGTTACGGAGTTATTTAATGATTTCATAAGCTAAAAGCTCATTACGTGTCTCCTTTTAGATCCCTGCTAAGGATCTGAGCAGCACTAGGCTTTGAACAGAGACAGGGCTGGTTTAAATAAGCTGAACCCATGTCTGCAGAAGACAGAGACTCATTCGAGCGTGTGGGCAGAGCGAAGCCGAGCACGAGTCTGAGGTGTCTTGCCAAAGCCGGTGGGGTAAATCAGGAGCCGGGCTTGGCCCCACGCGCCTGTGCTGGAATCCGAGCTGTCACCGCCACATGGAGCCAGGATTGACTTATTAAGAGTTTGACGAGAGGCACTTGGTATTCCACGAGGAAGGCGGCCTTCGCCTGTGTGTTGGGAATGAAGGAGTTATGGCATTTCTATGGGTCCTGTGAGCCTTTTATTTCATTCAGCTCTCCGCTGCTGCACAGCATGAACTGACTGAGCCCCAGAAGAGGTTAACGAGCACAACAACCATCATTTGTGAGGAGTGGGAAAGAGCCATGTGCTGCACCAGCTTCTTTTCAAGGCTCCTGATTTCTTTTTGTCTTCACACTGGCACAAGGGCAAGCACCCAGCATAGCTTGTCTTGGGGAGCTTGGCAGCATTCTCCTCTCCTGGCAAACCTGACGAGGCCAAATAAAGTAATCTGTGTATTGTCTATTCCTTTGCTTGGGTGACTTTTAAGTTGAGGAAAAAAAGAAGAGGGGGGTGATAAGACTTTTGGATTTGGGGCCCTCTTACTACTCATTCCACAGTCATCTTGCTTGGACAAACTAGCTGAAACTGTTTTTTGAAATTGCACTCTTACTACATAGAAATCATTTTTTGAGACAGCTGTCCCTCCACCATCCTCCTCCCCTCTTTTCTGAAGCCATCATTGCATAGATTTATTCTATTCAGCCCTCACATTAGCAGATGTGAATGAGGGAATCTGACTGAGCCTGTCAAGGCAAAGAAAGCCATGAAAGAAGAGAGAGAAGAAACATTACACAACTATAAAGGCAGCCACAATGGAAATATGCCGGCGTGAAAGCAATTAATGCAATCAGTGCTCTAAGTTCATGGCTTACTCCAAAACCAAGCAGCCCCTGGAGGCACGAAGCTCATCACAATGTAGGGGACAAACCCTGAGCCACTGAGGAAAGCACAAGTAAAAAGTCTTTGCTGTGCATATAAAGGTGCTCTGGGAAAGGGCTTTAGCATGGAACTTCTCTGTCATGAGCTGCTGCTACATGCTGGAGCCCCACTCGGGAACCAGAAGGCAGCCAGGATATCACATGGCAAGGTTTTGCCTTGCTGACGTGCGTGAGTCCTTACAACGACACCATGGGTGTCAGAGCCAAGCTGGGCAGCCTTCCTCCCCCGCTGCCAATCCGAGGCTCCAAACTCTTCCTCTTCTCAATGGAACAAAAAGCCAAAATCCTGAAAAGGTTTGCAAATCAATAGCCATGGGGAGAGAAAGAAGGGGAAGCCCAGCTGGACTGTTTTCTTTTGATCATTTCAAGTGTGCCAAAGCACCCAAATAAAAATTTTGTCTAGGAAATATTGAAATATGCAGTTTCAATAATTTGTTCTTTCCTAAAAACAGTCTTTTCTGTAACTAGGTATCATCTCGCAGGAAAGAAGAACATTTTCTGGGGGTATCTAACTATGTCTGTTACATGTACACCCATCTATGTCTGACTCCAGGTGTCCCTCATACCACATACGGGCCACTCAGGACTGGTAGAGTACAACTTTGGCACAGCAGAAGTGCCAGTTTCCCACAGCTCACTCTCACTAAAGACTCATGGTAGCAGAAGCAATCTTTGGACCCAAAAAGTGAAGTGTTACAGGGCATGCAACACTTTACTAGTTTACATGACAGCAGGTCTGAAACATGACTAAAAACAGTAAACTAATTTGTATATTTTTACCTTCCCGGATTAATACAAACAGGACAAAGGACAACAAGGGAGAGAAGTAGATGTTTTCTTCTCTGAGGCATTACAGCGTAAGAAGAGATACAAAGAGAGACCTTCTGCGGATCTGAGTGGCCAGACACATGATCATCTAAATCACTCCACTTCTCCTGGACCGGGAGGGCAGAGATCAGGCATGCTGTGGAAGAAGTTGCTAAGGTTCCCTCTAAGCATTACCAAAGATTTCTCCCACACATCTCCTCCATTTCCAGCAGCACCCTGAGAAGACAGTGATTTTTATCCTTTCAGGCAATTTGATTTAGTGTCTTCTCCACAGCCCCAAACTTAGGAGGTTCCTTCACCCTGCTGCAGAGTAACACCAGCGCTGTGACTCAGTTGTCACTAGAGCTCCCCTCTGGTAGGGACACATGTATAATTGCTCATGAGGAATGAACAGAACTTGTCCCCACCCTCTTTGCTCAAGACAGGATTTACATTGAAAACAATTTAGCAATCTGAATTATAGATTGAATAGATCAAAAATATCTTTTATTTTCTTTTTCCATTATTTACAAAGGGACTCTTTTTATTTCCTAACGTTTTATTTGTATATATTATGCGATAGGTTTCTAACTGTCTCCCTACATTGTTCCATCTCATTTGCATCTTGTTTCCCTTTAATGTAGTCATAAAAGAATGGTATATATATTGTTGTTCTATTTATAACTTATCTCCTTGTAGAGATAGAAATGATCCCTCAAAATGCAAAGGAGATTTATCAGCGCATTTTTCCTTCCTTCCTCTCTTTCTTTTTAGAATCACCTCTTTCCTTTGTAGTTATAAATAAGGCTTCTTTTCTTCTCTTTTGTCCGTTCTAGAGGAGCTATCAGTCACTGCTGCAGGTCACAAACTTGTTACACATTATAGTGATAAATCACTGTCAGGAGGCAGTCACTGTAGAGTAAAACAGGGCCCTGCACCATGATAATACAACAATATATTCAAGTGGACCTGCGGTGTCTAACTTCACCCGAAAATCCTGAAACACACACATTTTTCCAGAAGAGTGCCCAGCAAATCTTTTTTCCCTTCTACTGCCCAAGGCACATGCACATTTCCATTGAACTCCCAGTGCTCCAGGTCAGTCACTGTCAGAGCATGGGGTATGGAGATCTTGGGGTACTTGGCTGCGTCGACATTCCTGGTCTGGCCCAAGAAACAATCAGTGAACCAGAGGGAAAGGGAGGGAGGAAGCAGGAGGAAGTAGGTGACATAGAAAGTCTGGCCATAAAAAGGGCTGAACAGTAGTTTTACTGCTATAGGAAATAAATGAGTTTAGAGTCAGTACAACCATACAGCACTATCAACAAACAAAACTTGTTAGGAGAAGGTTTGCTGAAGGCCAAAAAAATAAAATCAGGTATCAAGTGTCATACACCAACTTTCAAATCAGAATGTGAGCCTCAGGCTTTGCACACCATGGAATCAGTTCACATCTCAAATTTTAATTTCAAAAGGACAAAATTATCCAGTTACCTTATTGTTCCACATCATATGCAGTCCCTAAGGCAGTACTTAAGCTGTACAAAAGAGCATATTTTCTTTGCTTCTTTTTGTTCAAAATAGAGTAGACAACATAAACAAGACGTTATAAGCCTACTATGCTAATTAGATTATTATTAGAATGCACAACTTCTAACTATTTGACAAAAAAAAAAAGCAGGGGAAATGAGGAGAGCAGCGTCAAGCAGCAGTGTTTGCCAGCTCCCCATTATGACAGGGTGTAAATAGAGGTTAGGCTCATGCCTCCGTCTGCGAGGGGGTCACATCAAACCGCTTTCACCCCACAGGCAAGGTGAAAACAAGACCACACAGACAAAGAGGAATTGAGCTTCAGCTGGCATGACTGGAACCAATGCCAGTCAAAGAGTTCATTGAACAGTTCAATCATTTATCTTGACAGGATATGATTCTTTTCAGGCTCCTTCTAGCACTCAGGCACAGCCAGCTCCTTAAAACCTGACATAGGATTTAATAGCTCTAATGATCCAAATGAATATTTAGTCTAGCAAATTAACTTTTGATAACAGTGGCTGATATACCCTCTTATGGCATACTCTGTTTATCAAATGTTATGGTAATTTATCACTGGGGAAAACAGAATGTTAGCTTTTATGGACACACTCCAGCATTTCTTTCTAAATGAAAGTTTAGAGAGGGATTTACAGTGGTCCATACCACACAGGTTGCCAGAGGATGAATTTCATGTCCTTGAAACCAAAACACATACCTCTGTCACTTGAGAGGAAGCAACAGTGCTGCTGGGCATCCCATTCAGCAGCGTCTAAACCATATTTTATGCATCTGTCCTGCTTAGTCTGACTTCCCAACCTGTAACTGTCAGAGAGTTTTTACATTCTCATGAATTGCATTATTAACCGGTTTTATATCTCCACACAGGAAAACCAGGACTTCAAGAAAGAAGGTTCAGCCAAGACTGAAATTAGACAGTAATGTGTCCCAGTTTTCTTGTAGCTTTGGTCTGGCTGAGGAATTCCCAGGTTTCACAAGAGTCTTGCTGCAAGATGAGTCATATAGGGAAAAAATCATCGAAGTTTGCTGCAGGATTTCTTCCCAGATCCATCTCCTGCTGCATCACAGCACTGTGCAGCTTTCTGTGTTTTACTGTTGATTTTCAGAGCAAAGGACCCAACAATAATTATTGTTGTGGTCCTACCTATGACATGTTTAGGCCAACTGACTGGAGCCAACAACATACTCCCCCATTTTCAATCACTCTTTTTCTTACAACTAGCTGGCTCTTTTCTAGCTGTTCTTGAATGGATTTTGGAAATACCAAATCCAGAAGTCACAAATCAGTTTTTCTCTCCTTGATCTGAAAACATTTCAATTACAAGCAGGGGCGATTTCTCTACTCTGCTGCCAGGGAAACGGTGTTTGGGCTGCGAGGAGTACGGTATCCAACCTACCTCATAAATTCAGCCTTGGCGTCACTAGCATCTCTCTGATAACAACCCAAATTCAGGTAATTTAAGTGAAATGTGCCGTCTTGTCCAGTCATAATTCAAACACCCACCTCAGCCAAAATTTACAAAAAGGGTAAAACCCCAAAGCACAGCTTGGGCTGAAGTTACAGACCAGTCCTCACAATCCAGCCTAAACCCTCCGGCACAGCACTAAGTCCGACTCATAACTCATTGGTTACTCATACAACTGTAGCATCTGCTTTTGGAAGGTACCTAAAAGCCTTGCTTCAGTGCCTGGAGAATGCAGCTCGCTCCAGCAGATTGTTATCTGGACTAATTGCCTCAACTATAAAAAGCATGCAATATTTTTCTCTTCTGAAATTATTAAGCTATGTTTTCCTCCGACATTACTGCCTTTATTGTAGAGGTACTACCTAGTATTTTTGACACTAATTACCTCTTGGCTTTGTATAATTAAACAGACTTAAACTTATTAACCTCTTAGATAAAGCCAGAGCTTCCAAGAGCTACATTTTACCATTAGGATATTTACACTTGTTCACTGTGGCAATTGTTTTCTAATATCAATAAAAGTTAAATCTATGTTATTGTCTATGTATTCGTGCCAGAGTCCATAATTGCCAATGCTGATATTAGAAGTAAGCAAAATATTTCAACGTTTTAGGCCAACAACATCAATATGAAAGTTTTCATGAAAAAACTTAATTATCTTTATATTCCTAAAAGAAAAAAGTATTTTATTAAAAATACTGGTTTTACATGGCATTTAGGTAAAGAAGTGCTTTATATACATCCAAGCACTTTGTAAACATTGACGCAGCGAAGAGAAAAACCTGCTAACCCCTTCTGAAGTCAGCAATAACCAGAATGAGAGAGATTTCTTTTGTAAAGGGCTCTTCATAAGCAAGAGTCTAAGAGATAGAACATCTTGGAGCACCTATCACATGGAAGGCAATTACAGAAAAGCAATCTAGAGTGCTTGCTGACAAATAATAATTTAGGAAATAGAAAATAAAATATACCCTACCTGGTATCATAAACTGTAGCTCCACCAGAGGATTTTCATGTTGTTATTAAGTTTGAGAGACAAGCTCAAGTGGTTTAAATAATTGAAGGAAGAAAATACAACTTCCACAACATTATGTCTCAAAGTACACTTCTTTACAACTAATATATAGGGCAGCCTCACTCCAAATACATTTGAGATTTTCTATTTCATGTTCTGCAGATAATGTTTGCAGCTCTGTGAAGGTATCTTATTTCCAACCAAAGACAATACATCAGGGGCAGCATGAGGTTATAACAACAAGCCAGTCAGAAAACAAGTTATTCAAACACTGTTCAAAATAATCCTGTAATTCTATCTATTGTGCAACCTTTGCTTTCAAAGGGTAGCACAATACACTGCTCACTAGACAAAGTTTTCATGAAACCAACATTATATTATATTATATTACATTATATTGTTTAGATATTCCTACCCAATTTGAAATAAAAGTAATAAATATTTCACTTTACAATATCTCTGCCATACTTCTGCATGAGTCCGAAATGACCAAAGACTTCTCATTTCTCTGCTTCAGAGTGAAAGAAAGTGGAAGTATATGTCTACGCCAACACCTTGCTTTTGAATAAAGAAATGATAGATGAAATATGAAGTTTTTATGGCAACTTGATAATACAGCTGAGCACCTTGGTCAAGAAACTGAGACAATAGATTTCCTTCTGCACTACTTGCAAGAATAAAAGCGTGTGATTAAAGGTTTGTGAATTCTCTGACAGATAGTCTGCTCTTCCAAGGACTGTAGCTCCCCAACTCCATCAGAGGTATAGCCATGTATATGACCCAGCCATTCAGGCTTCCCGCCGTAATAGCCCTTTACATAAGCCTCTGAAAGCAACCAAGTGGTTATGGAATGAAGCTCCTCAAGTGAGTTATCAGCTAACTGAAATACAGGAAATAAAGGAAAGGAACAGATTGCTGATTTTTCACAATAGAGAGAAAATACTGGCCAGGAAGTGAGATGCATAACTATGCAGAAAGCATGGGTGAAAATGGAGTTGTTAATGAGGCAACAAAACGTGACATGTTATGAAAATATTTGGAGATGTTGATTGCAAGGCTAACTGAGTGAAGAGATGCAAGAGCATTTCACAAGAAGCCAGGGGGATGTGCAGCAAACAAAATCCTGTTAAAAATGAAAAAATGTTAATCCACACGTGCACGGAAAAAATAACCATGACCCAAGAACGGTCTTTAAACCAGTATTCACACTCTATAAATAAAATACGGGATCCTTGTGCCTCCCCTTTGTAATATCAGCTCCATGTTTAAGAGCAGACAGAAGAGCATATACAACGCTAAGATTTTTAAGGTGAATTGAGAATGAAGAAGAAAAAATACAGTTATATAGCTAGAGAAATCTATGAGGCACAAACATCTTGACTGCTGTAGGCAGCTTAGATCATCCCATTTCCAAAGCTACAGAGGTGAGTCAGAAGAGGTTTGAGCTCAAAGGGCAAAACTCAGGTCAGAGATCCAGGACCACTCATGTATGAGGGGAAACTACATCAACTATAACACCTGTACCTGGAAAAAAAAAATAACAGGGGCAGAGTTTGGAGGGATATGATCCAAATTCCCAAAGTCATAGAGTATTAGCTATTTCTCACACTCCAGCATCTGACAAAAAGTTTGAAAAAAAAGAGATAAGCTTTTTCACATAGACTGCAACTACATTGTGGAAGTCACTGCCACAAGATGCCATGGACGCAAAAGAAAGGATACAAACCAGATAAAAATAACTTGTTAGAGGTAGAATCCTGAAAGAGTACTTTTGAAATATTATTCTATATTTGACCTGTTTCTTATTCTCTTTTGCTAGACATCTAGTACTGAGCACACTTAGGAAGAGGACACCAATCTAAATGAGCCTTTGATTTTATATGGTGTTTACTATGTTCTTTCACTGTGACCTATCTCAAGGGTTAAATTCAGACTAATGTGTTCATCCAGGAGTTTTGCCAAGAACACAAATTTGGGCATTTTGCCCCTTAAGCACTGTGACAGGAATTAGTTAAATCCAACTTTGTAATGGACACAGTGTTTAAAACCTTCACTGTTGTCCCCAGTGCTGTCATCCTGGGATGCAAGACTGCCCTCAGCACTGTCTTTTTTTGCCCTAGACTTTGGTCTTGAGGTATAACACTACATGAAGATTTCACCCTTATTCTTCTACCATATCTCCTCTTGTTACTTCTTGGAGACTCTGGAAACTTTGCTCAATAATAGCATTCAAGTTTTTATGTGATCCGTCCATCAATAGGAAGGCTGCATTTCATTGATCCTGAGTTATTGCACCCTATGGCTGGTCTACTACTCTAATATTGCAGAAACCGCATCTAAAACAGCTCAAATGCTGAAAATATATAAAGGGAATGAAATCATATGTAGGGAAGATGAAAAATTGATAATATACATCACTGGTAAGACTTTCCAGAAAGAATCAGCTTTTAGAACCAGACTTAGATGCTGTTTACTCACCTAAATAATTATTTGGATGTTTTCAAAGGAGTTCAGCACTCAGTCTGTTGAAATTTTTTGAAAACCTGGTCATAACAGTCACAATGAAAACTGAGTTCTTTTGAAAAACTAGTTAACAGCTGAGAGTGCCAAGCTAGTGAGAGCTGGATCTCAGACAGAAAATTTGCTTCATAACACCTCTTGAAATACTCAGCAGTGGTTGATGGGAACAGATGAGTGTCTACTCTACCCTCTGATTGCAGTGTGCATCAGATAAACAACAAGTTGTGACTTTTCCATTATACTGATTTTCCAACAAAAAAAAAATGAATTCCAAAAAACCTTTTATGAGGGAAGATACTGATTCAAGGAATGAGTTTGATTTCCCCTCAGAACACTGGTTCCATGCACTGCGGTTCTCAGGACCTCCAGGCACCACTGCTTCCTAACTTGTGGATTCACAGCTAAGAAAGAAGGAAATCTGCATCTGAAAAATTGTGATTCTGTAGATGTTTTCCTGATGGGACTTGGAAAAGAGATATCTGTGGTCATCCTACACCTAGCCCTCAATAGTCGGACTACCTCTGCAGCTCTTGACGCTTTCAGGTTTCTAGTTCCTGAGAGTCCTTATACCCACGGGACGTGTTTTAGTTGTCTAGGACTGTTTTAGAGGCCTCCTGGCATCCCATGAGGCTGCCAGGTGTTACTCCAGGAAGTCACAGCACTCACCAGTACCAAAGGCATCTAAAGCAGCCTTAGATGCCAGTGTTTAGGCACTTGAATTGCTCCTCAACAAAGTTTTAGACAAGCTACTACATTTTTGAGGAGTCCAGTGTGTCAGGAAGATGCTTTACCTGGCAAGTGAGGCAAAAAAAGGTCAACATTTATATTTTTCCTTCAGTAAAACCTTCTCAACTTGACCTGCTGTGTTGAAACTAATCAAAGTTATTCAAAATACTTTCTACAAGAAAGAAATTTTTACTTCTTACAGATTCTAGCCAATTTTCTGCCTTGTTTCTCTCAACCACATACTTCTAAAACATGTGAATACTTACCTACCTACAATTAGGCAATAAGAAAATAAGAAGTTGCATTAGCAGAAATGACTGAAAACTTTTTCACCTCTAATTTTCTTAAAGGCAATTCTTTCAATATTTCTCTTACTGTAGAATTACAATAAGAAAAAAATAATAATTTCCCATTTATGATTTCTATACACATCATAATGCCTCTATTCATTTTATCTCTTTTTAGTATTCTACCTACTCCACAGACATTTATCACTTCCTCATTTTTTAATATCTGCCATTTTCATTCTCAAAATCCTTCCAAATCTTTCTATATCTTTCATGGATACTAGAGTCAGAAGAATGAAGATAATCTCTGTCATTAAAATATTCAGGCCATATTTTTAATTATCTATTTGGTTTTCTCCTAGGAAGGAGAGGTTGTTTCCCCCCAGGAGATCAGCAATGTACTTTCCCCAAATGATTCCTAAAGTTTTTATATAACTTCACAGCTGCGGGTCAAAATTTAAGGGAAAAAAAAAAAAAGGCAATAACTTAAAGTTTAAATTGCATTGTCCTACAGTGCCATTCCTTATTCTCAAAAAAACTATGGGCTGCCAGGCAGCATTTGTCATATATGGACACTCACATGGTACAAGTCATGGGGGCTGCAGGGACTTTGACGTTCTGGCTGCTCTAATGTTATTGATGATGATGATGTGCATAAAGAGGATGCTAAAAAGTTGTGAATGTGAAATAGTCTGTTTTAGCACTGCTTTAACATTACTCACATTAAATGATGTTAAAATACATTCTATAATCACAGAGAGAGAGAGGGATTGCTGGATGAGAGACTTGGAAGTCTATCTGGCAGGACAAGGAAGAGACACATCTGCAAATACCAGTTCTGGTACTGGCCTCAAAGATGCAAATTATCCCTCTTTAGAGCTTCTCATCATCAGCCCTGTTTCTGTTGCTAATAACATGCGTGGATTTAAAATAACTGCAGTGAAGGTTTATTTACAGGTGGGTTTGGTTTTTACTCTTTTTTTTTTTAATATTTTAGTTTATTATATTTCCAAAAACTTAAAAAGAAACCAAACAAATAAGAACCACAAAAAAGCCAACACCAATAAAAACCGCAATATTTCTACTTTGAAAATTTGAAAATGAGACAAGCACTCAAAAACAAACTAGAAAGTTTCTATTTTATAATCCCTACATAACCTATTTTTTCCTCTCTTCGGCAGACTACTGCATGATACTAACTGCTAAAGTGAATAATAGCCTTGGGGAGGACATTTAATTCTGGACTGTTCACAGATGTAAATACTTGACTTCTCCATCAAAACTTTCAAAACTGTAGCTCTTTTGTTTTACGTTAGATGTATCCAAAACTTAATCTGTTTGTGGGTGAGGATTTTGCACAGCCCTTCACAAGTGCCCCCTGTACAGAGCCTTGCTACACATAGGTGAGCATTTGAAGAGGATTTTCTGCATGTGTGCTCAGCCTATTCTCATTGCCAATAGCACTGGCTTTACATTTTTATATTTATTTAGAGTTTCCAGTGTGTTTAACAGAAAGCATAGTCTTTTTACCGTAATTTTTGTGTAATTGGAAAGAATTCTTGTATGTTTACTTCATAACCATAAAAAAAATAAATAAAAGCAGTGAACTTCGTAAAAAAGTTTAGTCTTCAACACAGAAGGCACAAATCAGAATCTTTTGGATGAATCTTCAGCGGATGTTCCCATGTATTTGAAATCATTCAAATTCCTTATTCATAGTGTATGTACAACTCTGTGGGAGTCAGTGGAAAGTGAACAGTTCCCTGGCTGCACAATTTTCTGAGACGCAGCATATGTTTGTGCAGGTATCTGACTATATCCTCTCCCTTCTACCTCATATACTTTGTACTCTTTGCAACAGATGTCTGTTTCCAAATACATAGATATAAAACATGCATCATTTCAATAATTCCATAATTGTTTTTCTATAGCTTTATTCTATTTGACTTGTAGATTTGTCTTTTATAGATTCATTATATATGTTATGTTAATTATATGTAATTTTATATTTATTTTATATCTTTCAATATTTATTTTATATATTGGTTTGCCTTTTACTTTTTTAGTGTATTTTTACAACAATATCTACGTTTTATATATTTCTTTTTATATTTTATATTTCACTTTTATGGATTTATTTTCAATATGCTTATTACCCATCATAATTTTAACCCTT
>VYZQ01027483.1:0-68112 GCA_013400655.1 Mystacornis crossleyi | reverse complement strand
GTAAAGACCTGTTATTCCTATTTCTGATATATTTGCCTGAAAGCCCCTCATTTCCAAAATTATAATAGTTCGGGAGGAAGGGAGTTACATTTTTCCATTCCGGGGTGGAAGGGGGACTCCTGCCTTCCTTAGCAGACACCTGTCCAAACCAGGACATTCGCACATCATGAGGAGGAAGACAATGAAAAATAACATTGTTCTATTATTCTATTTGTGGAAATTATGCCACATTGTTTTCTGCACGATTTTCTTCCTCAATCAGATTTTGGGATGTTTTTTCCTAGACAAGATAATAGGCTGAAAACAATCCACTAGAGCCACAAACACGCACATTTGGATAACGCTATAAAGGCTGCATTTAAAGGAAGAAAGAAGGAAAAAAAAAAACTGAGCAAGAGTTGATTGCTCCATATCACTACCTGCAACTCAGTTCCATTTGTAGTAAATTATTAACTGTATTAATCTAACTTTAAGTCTTACTAGGCAAAACAGAAGTGTTATTCTGAAAGGATACAAGTTCTATATAGGCCAAAATTCCAGCGAGCTCTCTGAATTGTCTACAGCAAGGAAGGAAGTCATCAGGTAATAACAGTGCAGTAACAACACAGCCTCTGCTCCTGCCCTCAACTCCACAAAATCCCTTAATTTATGGTGCCTGGATTTCCCAAACATCCCCAGTCCTACCACAGCCAGCTGCTAAGATCTGAAATGTTTGTACCGCTCTCTGCCCTGCTTCTCTACCATAGAGTTAGAAAAATCAATGTAGATTTTATAGCACCAGAAATCCATGCTGTACATCCCTCTACCCATCCCAAATCCCGGAATCTCAGGGTTTTCCTAGTATTTTTGCTTTACATACTGCAACCTTAGCAGAACTGCATACAAACAACAAAAAGACACATACAAACAACCTTACCATCCTTTCTGGGTGTTTATAAACTGCAAAATAGGTTTGCTTGAGAAATGCCAGCAAGATCCATTTGAGCCAGCTTTGAAAGCCCATTATTTGTTCCTAGCTTCCAATATCCTTTGATTACATCTTAAAGCTGAAGCCCCTTACACGCTGACATTACACAGCTAGATGTTAACTCAAACTACAAATTTATTTGAGTGTATTTACCCAGCAGCTCATAATTGCGATTAATTTTATTTCAAATCTCTGCAAGGAATACGTGCTATATTTATACTCCATTAAACATGAGATTTAATGATTCTGAAGTGTGTTATATGACCAGTAAGAGCCAGTGTTCAAAAAAACTCAAGATTTTGTACCAGGGCAGTACCTCCTCCATTTATCACACCATTAGCTGGCAGCAACATGGGATCAGAGTCTGTGTATGATCTATCAAGAAATGACAAGGCAGTAGATGGAAAGTAGAGACAGGGACACAAAGATGACTTTAATATTCCTGTAAGCCACCTGCACTTCCAGATCCGGGTTACTAAGGCCTTTCCCCTCCTCCATGGCATTGCTGCCCAGGAACCCTGCAGATTCATCCCCTTGTACATCTATCTCACAGCTGTACATGGAGAACATTTCCAAGAAATTGGGGATTTATTTATAAGTCGCGTATCCTATGGAACCTACAAGACCTGGGACTTTACCTATGCCTTGAGGATGACTTTCATTTTTTCAAGCAACACACAATTATAAATAACATGAAAGGGTAGCAGGGGTACCTGTGAGCACCCTTGATTTTGTGGTCGTTCAGCTTTAGAGCACGATACTGATTCTAAGCTCAGCCTTATAGCCCCTCAACCCAGTACTGCCCTGAAAAATTTGTGGTAAATATCATCGTGCAAGTTAGCACCGCACACACCACTCTCCTCATGGCTCCCTAGCAAAGCCCTCTCACCACGGCTTCAGCTAGAATGCCTTTTGTATACAATTTCACCAGCTGAAAGACTCCTTTGAGAACACAAGAAAAAAAAAAACAAAACACCAAAACAGAAGGGAAAGAAAGAAAGCTGAAGAGGCCACTATGAGGATCTAATCTATGGCTAAGACCACCCCTTGCCTGGCAGTCTGCACTGCCATCAGCTGTATGCATCGCGAGTGCATTGGGGTTTAGATCAGCTGTCTGTGCCTTCTCCCTCATTAACATGGATAAAAGCGGTGGCCTCTGCCGGGTGCGCGGCATTCCTCAGCATACCAGCTGCAGCTCCATCTTAATGCATCCTCCGGGCTTGGAGAATTAATTAGTTCTGATAGTCACCGTGGTTCAAAATGATGGCTGTCATAACCCCACAGATAAAATTACACACCCCTGGCATTTTCCACATTGCCCATTCAGGCTCTCCATAGGCCACCGTTGGCTTCCTCAGATGCATGGCACTGGAAAGATTTAACTTGCCAAACCTTTTTCTTTTTATCTCTTTGTTATGCTCCAATTAAGTCTCTGTTAATCAAAGGCAGTATTTCCCAAATATTCCCCCCTCCTTTCCCCAAGCCTCCTCCCTAGGCAACTTGACAGTTTGTACCCCCCTTCCTCCCACCTACAATTAGCATTCAGACGTTTCTCTTGGCAGAGTGAAAGCCTCCCTCCCCCTAGGAAGCCTTCTTCTTATGAACACATTTTATATTTCCCTACCCCTCTGCAAGGTGCTTTAGCCAGTTTCCAAACAAAGAGCAAAGTGACTTCTCTCAGACATGTGGAGCCTCCAATCGTATTCAAACACCCCTGTGATAGTTTTCCTGCTGTGACTGGCTCTAAAACAGAAGCCACATACAGTAAAAAAAAAAAAAAAACCAAAAAACAATAATTCATTGATTTTCTGCTGCTTACTTCCAAATTACCAAGTAAGAATATCAAATTTAGCTCAATACTGCCCTCACCCTTGACACTCTCTAAGATTTCACTACCAAGGCTGCACCCCTGAGAGAGGAGCTGAGCTGCAAGTAGGGTAGAACATACCAGGAACTCAGCACCAGCTTTCATCATGCAGAGCTCACGAATGTTCAGGCTGCAATGAGTGCTTTGCTTCAAAGTAGCCTTATTTCTTTCTTATTTCTTCATCTGAAATAAGGTGCTTTGGCAATCTGATTGTGAAATGGGTGAGCTTTGTATGAGTCTCTGAGACCTCATCGTACGAAGTTCAGTCACCTCTGGTTGAGAGAACTTCACAGTCTGAAAGTTGAGCGGAACAATATAAAATGCAAGCTGTGAAGTCAATAATCGATTAAAAATTCTTAACATGCAAGGAACTGTGCGGTCATTAAAATGGTGTAGAGGAAGCCCAGTGCTGCAACCATCATGTCTGTATCTCTGCTGATTTCTATTTACTTTTGAACTGATCTCATGAACCTGGCTCTAAGAAAGAACAACTACCTCATCGTGATGCTGAAATAAGTTGTAGCACAAACACTGTTTTCAAAAACATCTCCATAAATGAGCCATCCCATTTTCTGTGGGTGGTTGACTTTTACAGCACAGAAATAGAAGCAGTAACTTGGGGAGAGGCAGCAGGTGGATGAAGAAAGTTAAAAGGACTAGTTCACAATTACTTACTGGAGCATCCAGTCCAGCAGTGCAATAGCAGAGCAAACTGTGACACACAGAAGGGAATGCCCCAGCATGGGGTATTTGCAGTATTAAAGCACACACAGGGAACACTTAATAATCTTTTTCACAAGCTGCTTGCAACCTGCAAGTTCTCAGAGGTACAAGGGTGACTAGCAGCTGAGACACCGGGCATCTGAGGAGTGACTCTGCGAGCTGCCCGAGGCTGCACAGTGTTCTGCTGCAAAGGTGCCCTTGGCAGTGAAGCACTGCAGCAGCTTTTAGGACCATGCTGGCTTCTCTGCTAGGAGCAAGCCCCAAACCAAGATGTGTAAAAGCACCGGCAAAGGTAAAGGACGAGGGAGGTGTCTTCTGTGTGGTTTCCAATCCTTTAACGCAGGAGAAGGTCCCAGGGACAAAAGATAAGGGATCAGGGAATACACAAGGTGTTACGTGAGGGGTGGAGAGAGGTTGAACAAAGTGAAACAACCAATGGGGCTTGACTGAGGAGGAGGAGACAACAGGGGAATAACCAATAGGGATAACTTAGGGGAGGGAATTAGATGAATCAACCAATGGGACATCGAAAAAAAATGAACTTTCTAGAATACATAAGCAAATAGCGGAAATGCATAAACATGAACTTATACATAAAAGCGGGTGGAGAATTTCTAAGACGAGATCTTTGAAAACTATTGAGAACGTATGAACCTGCTGTAAGTGAGGGGTGAAGGTTAAGCCTCTGTGTTCTTGAGGCCTGTCCACCAGTCCTCGGACTGCGCGGCTGCAGCGGCCACCACCACATGCACCGCAACAGAGGAGGGAGGCTTGGCTGGGCTCTCCATGTCAAACTGATTCCAGCTTTCAGGAAGCCAGCTCCCTGTATGGCTGGCAGATACCCTGCCACGTGTACAGGCTGCTTCAAGCACCCAGGTGCCACCTTCCCACCCCTGAGGCCCCAGGGAGTCCCACCCTGTGTGCCAGGTGACATTTTAGCCTGTATTTCTGCCCAAAGTGGGGCAGGAGCCAGCCAGGTAGAGTTGTAGTCAGAGACTGGCACAGTCTGTAACCTCCAAGCAGAAGGAAAATGCCCGTCACCCAGAGGAGGAAAGGGTGATGGTCCCTCTGGAACAAGGAAAGCAGTCGTCACAGCAGTTAGTGAGGAGGCCGTGCTCTGATGAGAAGGGAGAGGAAGGAAAGGGAAAAAGAGTTTACTTCACACAAATGCCTATATGAGAGGCAAGAGCAGATAACAAGAGAGCTGATGCTGTTGCTTTTTATCTCAGTCTACAGGACAGGAAAGGGACATGCTTGATTTACAGCTCCTTTCACCACTGCGCTGTCTGAAATGGTAACAGGCAAGAGCCCCCGCTGACCTCAAGCTGCTGAAGGGGCTGTCAGCTCCTGCCAGCACCCACACAGGGACCGGGCAGACATGTTTTCCCCAGGTGGCACAGACCCTGCCCAGACAGACCCCACAGTCCAACAAGGCACTTCTGCAGAAGAGGGAGGGTAAGTTTCGCTCCCAAACATCCCACAGAGAATGGGATACGACATGGGCCATCACCACACAGAAGATAAGATCCTCCAGGATTCTGCTTTTGGAGTAAAACCTGAGCCATTCCTTCCGCCAGGCCAGATTGCACATTGTCTACAAAGCCAAAGTAACGTGAAAGGCCTTGACCTCAGAAAAAAGAAACAGCCCTTCTCGGGAACATGCCTACTGTCGGCACGTCCATCACAACCCTGGCTGCTATCATGTCTGTGTAAACAAGGAATGATTTACTTTCCTCATCATATGGAGAAAGGAACAGGATCTGATGAGTGCACAGGAAACACCTTGCCCTGCCATCTCCAGCAATTTTGCAGTATTCTTTCAGAGCATAAAACAAAAGTAGATGGATTTGTACATTCTTTTATATGTTTATCACCTCTGGGTTCTTTGGGAAAGCAACACTGAGTTAAAGATAAGATGTTATGAAGCACAGCTTAGTATTAAGGCACCCTTAAGGAGTTCCTTCAAATGATAGAAAAATTCCAAGGTTGGGGGACCAGGCAAAGCTGACAAACTGGATGGAGCCAAACTATTGGGTATTTGAGATATGAGAGAGCCTGCCCTTTCAAGACTGACCAGAGCAGCAGCAAAGAGCAGCACCAGAAATGAGCTGAAAATCTCTAAGAAAGAAAAGTCTTGCTTTTGGCAAATTGAAGTGGCAAAATCAAATGCTTTTGGCAAATCTGAATAGTCATCCCTATCAAGCATATCCAAGTAATATAGCTGAGTCAATTTTCCTCTGCTTAGCACCAGAAAATCGGTCAAAATGATTTAATAAATACAGCAAAATAGAGGGGGGTAGATTGCCTCTTTTTATGCAGTTAACTAAAGCTGGAAGATGTTTTTTGGCCTCCTGAGGTAAAGTCAGTAGTATTCCACCCAGAACCCCAGTGGGGGGACCCACCCTCATGTTATTAGGACTAATGAGCCAGCTTCCAGAGATCCTTTGCTCTCCCTTAGATCAGTTAAATAACTGCAATAATAAGCCCAGTAGCTACTCCAGCCCCCTATCCACGTTCACCTAAAAGAAGAAATCATCTTCTGTCATAACAGTTCAGTGTCCTTGGTTTCGTACTATCAGCAGCTCCAGAGAGAGGAATAAATGATCAGAGCCCTCTCAGGATATCCTGTCATTCAGGGAGGGAGGCTTTATTCAGCTTTCCAGTGAAAACTTCCAGCAAATACCCTGCATTTTGGAATCTCTACGGCCTGGGCCAGCTCCACATGCCATATCCCTCACTTATTTACCTTGGGGAAGACAAGAGTCTTGTTAAAGTAGTTGCCTGAGAATGCAGAAGAAATAGCACTTCTAATCATCATTTTACGTCAGAATTTGAGTTTTCATGTTTGGAGGGCTCTGAAAGAAAAAAGTCCAATTCACAATGGAAAAAAGTCCACGTTTTTTATTCTTTTTTTCTTTTTTGGTTGCAGTGAAACTGTGTTTGACATCACAAGTCCAAGATCAGGTAAGAAGCAGCTTTTATGTGATGGACAGTTATTTGTCTGTATTACTCTGTGTTGTAGAGAGAACAGTTATCAGATGCTGTACCTTATAGAAGAAAAACCCACTTTAACAGTCACTGGTGTATATGACAATGAATTATAACCTAAGAGCTCTGTAATTCAGTCCTCTGAAATAACAGAAATTCATCTGTTTATTCTTCGTGAGAATTTGGCTCAAATGCTATAGCATGAGTACACTGAAAAAGTCTCTGAAACTGGCACCTGTGCCAAAAGACTGTAAATTCTGCATTTATCAAAAGAAATTGATTGGGATTTCTCATCAGTCAGAAGGTGAAAGCAGAAATTTTTTTAAGAGTGAAAATTATCTGTTCCGACCAAGTGAAAAAAAGAAAAGCTATTCTAGACAGCTAAGGAAAACAATCTAAGGAACTGAGCTATTTAAAGTAAAAACAAAAAATTATAAATGTAATTAAAGGATTTGTAGACTTTTGAGGAAGTGGTGGATTTGTCATGTACAAATACTATGAACCTGTGGAATTTCACAACATCTGTTTTCACCACCCTTGTAGAGAGGCAGAACACATTTAGAAGAGGAAACAAAAGGACAGCGAGAAATTAGGAGGGGGAAAGGGAAGACACTCAGGTGTTTCATTGCTGTTGTTGTTGCTTGGTTGCAGTTTTTAAATGGAAAAATACATTGAAATGTACAAAATGTTCTGAGAAATGTGTGAAAGTTTTTTTTTCTTTATTAAAAAAAATTAAAAGAAGAGACACTAAAGTCAACTTTTTTCATATTCCCTAAAAGCAGGGAAAAATGAGGAAATGGGAGAAAGTGGAAATCATGCTACCATTCCAAAAGAAATAGTGTTTTACAGCTGCTGGTAGGGAAAGGGTATAACTAATTTTTATTTAAATTTTTCCTTTTCACAACTCTCAACGAATTTAATGTTCTAAAACTGAAATTTTGTGGGGTGCCTTTTTGATGACAAACAAATATCTTTTCAAGCTGTACCCACATTATACCCATATCTGGAAAAAGGTCACATTTTTACTTCAAAGACACTTGAAAAGCATCTACACAACAAAAGGATTTCACTACCCAAATATTTCAATGTTACCCAGACCAGATTTCATAGTGCACTTATGAAGGCTAAAATTTTACAACTAAGTAGATGTTGAAATGTGATTATAAATGGGTGATGGCAATCACATATATTGGCTCAGAGGTTAAGAAGCTAAATCTTGTCAGTGTCTATGATACATCTTCAAGAACTTTGCTGCTGAAATGTCCAGCTGTCAAAGGGAGAAACTGCTGAGTGAGGGCTTCATACAGGACCACCATGGGACATGTAGAAATCGTGCCCAAGGTGCCAGGGTACCCACCCAGACCGGCTGTGAGGTTCTGCAGAGGCTGCAGCCCCCCACATGTGCCCAGAAGGTCCAGCACTCTCTGGACTGCACAGGATTACATTGCAGGTTTTTAAAAACCATACTGGAATTAGATCATTTCTCCCCATTTGTGAATTATGAACTTACTTCTGCAAATACCAGGAAGAAAAAAGATGAAGCCAACATTAGATGCAGTTCAGCAAAGACTTACTGGTTTAAAATAGATAACTAAAAACAGGTTAAAAAAAAAAGAGGAGGCTGCTCTTCTCAGTAGGCTCTGGTGGGGTCAGGCTCAAAACCTCCACCAGATTTGAATGCAAAACTAGATGTCATTCTCTGACAGCAATTTGAAAATACCAGCCATAGCTCTTTAGGTCAATACGGTGGTGCTGATAATATGAAACCCACTTTTGAGAGGAATCTTTGTTCCACATGCTGGTGCTGTGGAACACACCTTGTTTAATTTTGCCTCCTCCACACCTTAATTTTGCCTTTGAGTGGAAAAGGCGCTTGTCAGCAGCTTAGGAACTATCACTCCATAGGCCGTGTTGTCTTTGTAATCTGGCTTTTAAGTCTGGCAAACTTAGCATTTGTTGATAAAGCACTCTTAGGAAAAATATTACACATAAAAGGGTTTATCCTACAGTGGTTGAACATATTTTGTGCAGACAAAGCTTCTGCAAAGGGCCAGTATGTGGTCTAATCTAGTTTAGCTCCAAACCAAGGAGCTCCTGCTGAACAGAAAAGAGCTTGCAGCTGTGAGTGAGAACAAAGCTGAGTTAAATTTGTCATTTTTCAGCAATGTCACTCGGGGTAGTGTTTTTCCTTCTTTTTAATTATTATTCTCCTATTGTAGGTGAAGAAGCGATGTGATCAAAAGCTGCTCATTAGAATGAAAACCAAATGTGTACCTTGCTCTTTAAACCTTGACACCCAGTGCCCTGCTGGGTACACCAAAATTACCAACGGGACTGGGACGCCAGACTGCAGGTATCTCCTCTGTCAGAGCCTTTCTCCATGAATATCATTCTCCATGAATTAGAAAATATTAATTCATATCAAAAATGCTCTAGTCTATGCAATTTTCTTATGGAACATTTACCACTGGCTTCACCAGCTCCAGAACTCAAGCTGCATTCAGGGTATTTGATGCTTAAAGTTAATCAGCAAGTGATATAAGAGGAAAATAAAAATTGTTATTGATGGTCTATCAGATTTTCTCTCGAATAATATCATAGAATCTCTTCCATATTTATTCTGCATACTTGATATGCAGATTTCATATGATGCAAAAAATAGATGATAAATATATATTATCATATGATATTTATGTATTAATCTTATATATCATATAAATAATGTATTTTTCAAACTCCTAGATAGGGGACTTGTGGGGGTGAAGGGCAGGAAGACATATCTCAAAGCCAATTTGAAATCTTGCCATTCAG
Organism: Mystacornis crossleyi; assembly: GCA_013400655.1. Lineage (NCBI taxonomy): Eukaryota > Metazoa > Chordata > Aves > Passeriformes > Timaliidae > Mystacornis > Mystacornis crossleyi. Next base: position 58,756 of record VYZQ01027483.1, on the reverse strand, counting down.
ATTGGAAAGAAAAAAAAGCTGTATTTTAGAGAAAATGTAACTATGTTGAGCTTATTTAGCATTTAAAGAACCCTGATACTAAATAATTTTTAATATAATTTTAAAATAGTTTCAAATCACAACTTAGAGAAAAGTGCTGTATTTAGGTTGGGGCAGGAAGATAAATACACTGTTCAAAAGAAACAGCTCCAAGGGTCTTTTCAGACCTTGATATTCAACGTATGTTTTAATGAAGAAGAAAAAAAAGGCAGATCCATGTAACTAAGCTTAAAGTGCTCTTATCTGACACTGAAAGGAGAAGAGGAAGTTAAGAATTTCATTTTTCTCCACAGGAGGCTGTAAGTACTGTAAAGCAGCTCTAACTTCGTTTCCACAGGTATCACCTGGAAATTAAAACATACACACTCTCTCTTCCGGGTTGTCGGCATCGTTGTGTGAAGGAATTTGAACAACCTGAGTGCTGTCAGGGACACTGGGGCCCAGACTGCATGGGTAAGTTGTTTTGGGGCTTTATTTTCTTATAGAATTTGAACAGAAATAAAGTGGCAACTTTTCTTCTTTTCAGAAACTATTGCTATGGGAACTTTCCTTCTCAGAGGTTGTTATAAAAGTAGAAATAAATAGCAGTTTTCAGGTAAAACTGAGAGGATTTGAAGAAAAACAGATATTCAAAGCTTCATTTAAAAAGAAAAATTCATAGAAAAATTTAAAGAGCCTCAGAAAATCTCCTTGATTTTGAGATTTTCAAAACAAATCATTTCAGTCATTGCCTGCAAAATTATTTCATTCAGGAGGATTCCCACAATGGATTTTAAAAATTAAGATTTTCAAACCACAAATTTAAATGTTTCATTTTATGTCAAAACTACCCTCATCCACATCTGAAATATTTCCAAATCTCATTAATTCTTTACTTTGTGATGAAGGGGGGATATTTTCTTTCAGCTCAACTTGAAACAGTTTCTTGAACTGCCTGTGAATGCTGAAGGCCATTACTAAAGCAAGGGAATCAGCAGTGCCTCCCCTCCTGCTGCCCCTTCCTCAGGAAAAGCTTTTCAGCATCTCCACGAGTGCACAAAATCTCAGGCTGCCAAGATGGGCATCCAGACCCACAGAGGAAGTTTCCCTGCCCAGCCAGAGTGTTTCCTCCTTTAGTTAATGGCCTCAAAGTCTGTTTCAATGTCTGTGAAGTCCTTTGTCCACGAAATAGATTGAAAACAATTATGATTTTAGCCCAAGCTATTATATATATATTTAAATACCAGTCATTTATCTCTACTAAAGGAAAGCAGTCCAACTGCAGCTTACAGCTACTTCAAGAGAAAAGACAGGCAAAGAGCTGAGTGCGTAGTGTGTGCTCATGTCTTCTGAGAAGAGTGATTTGTGGGGTGGTTTGCATCCCACCACCAAAGGCAGCCTAAGTGCTCATCATCCCATAATGAGGGTGCCCTGGGCAGCCGCACAAGGGGCAGCAGTATTTCTGGAGAGGGGCACAGTTCCCTGCCCCAGAGTCAGAGCCGTGTCTGCACCACCGAGTGAGAGAGGCTGCAAAGGCAAGGAAGCACTCTCTTCCTTCGGACAAACTTCCTGACCCCAAAAAGCAAAGAATCAAGGTCTCAGCATTGTTTCTGCTTTCATTTAGAGGGAAAAAAATAGTTATCGCTATGTTATCACAACCTCTGTAATAGAATACTGCACAGCTTGAAGTGTTTGGAGGAAAGACGGTCCTTCCTGAGGCCAGGCAAAAATCCCTGACTAGGGGTTTACTTCACATTTAGCATCTGATGGCAAGGACAGAATTAGGTCTTAAATAGCGCTCTGACTTCCTTAAATGATAGCACATGCTGAAACACACAGTGTGAGTGAAAGACCTTTTGTCCCCTTCCCTCCCCATGAAGCACACCAAGACATCCAGCTGCTCACCAATCCCTCTGTAAAATGTCATAAAGTCAAAAGAGAAAAGCACAGGTCCAGGAAAGGTCCAGGGGGAAAGAGCACAGCCTTTCAACACTGCCAGAATCACCCAGCCACAGGTACTACAGCTGGTGGAGCTACTCCCTATCCCAGAACAGGTTCCCACTCTGGGAAAATATTTCCATGGCTCCCAAGAAAAGCCTGGGTACGAACTGAAAGGTCTGTGACATGACCAGCTGACTAGAAAGCAGTGGAAGAATAAAGGAAAAATTGGAAAACTAAAAATAAAGGCCAAGAGGAAAGATACTAAATTTAATGCTATCAAATTATGTGGTCCAAAATACATCTTTACAAGTACTACTCACTGCTTCAGCCTCACAGTGAGTCAGGTGAAGAGAAGTATTTTAAGAGGCTGCATTTGATAGTGCTTGGGAAGTGCTGAATTTAACTCCATGAGGCAAAAAAATAAAGCTGATAAATTTAGGCACTTTTGGCCTAGATTCAAAGATTTGGCCTTCATGCTCTGACAGATGTTAAGGGATAAGCAAGAGCATCTCTTTCTTACTGCTTTTCAGAAAGCATCCTCGATAAAAGCACAGGTCTCACCTCTCCCCAGGGTGGCAGCAGGTGACTGTGCCAGCACTGCTCCAGTGTCCCGGCACCGCCTCCCGCGGCCCTGCTGCTCGCAGGGAGCACTTTATCTGCCTGGCCAAACTTGTACAACAGTATGGTAATTTAGCCAACTTCTGATAAAGCTGTCCTTTGGTGCAGGTATCAAAACAAGAGACAAGATGTAGTGCAGACAAGGAGGAGTGTAATGAATGCCAACGGCAAAAAAAACCCCTGCTTTGTCAACAATTTTCAAGTAACTTTTCCTAGGAATTATACCATGAACTCTGAGTTTTCTCTATCCTTGCACGCTCAATAAAAGCATGAGTGCAAGTAAATTTTTTCCATTCTGTGCAAATATTAAACAGTTGCCATAAGTCCTAAAGATAAGATTTAGCTATCATACAGTAGCCAGAAAACAAGATTCACTAAAAACCACTTTAAAGTATATGTATTTATTACCTTCCCTCAATTGTAGTTATTTAACCTAAATTCTTAAAACAGCATGTGTGAGATAAACAGCACTAAAATTTTCATCTTTAAATTTATTGGTTTTTCACAAGAAGCTTACGTGGCTACCATAGCTACATAAAGGAATAAATTAAGGAATTTTAACAGATTGGTATAAAGCCAAAGCTTTCAGTGGAATTAAGTGTACACATATACACATCCACTTATTTGCTCACCACTCTGTCCAAATCAAATTCATTTTTACTAAAACTTCCACATTACCTAAATCCTCTAAATCAGCATTAACTTAGGCAGGGAGAGCATAAATCCGGTGCTGCCCATCTCCACCCGCACAGAGCAAACTCTGAGACTCTTTATAAGCAATAAATCTACCAGTAAGGACAGCAGAGTATCTGTGAGGCCAGTAGGAGTTTGATACATTTAGATACCACCTGCATCAAAATTATGGTACTTAATGGGAGTTCTAATTACAAGAAGGAAAGACTTATGGACAAGAGTTAATACATCATTTCCAAGGAGGGGCAGGACAATTGTGAAAAATAAGGGTATCCTTATAGGAGAGAAAATCTGGCAGAATGATCTGACTAAAAACCACTGTAATATATATTTCCAATCTTTCAGTAAAGGTTTGAATCTTGAAACATTTCAGACAAAAAAAATTAAACTATTTTTAGTTGGAAATACGGTCATTTTTTCTTGTCTCACCCTGCTGGCTGGGGTTTTTGTCCAGACTCTCTCACCTTCTCTACCACTGCCTGTAACCATGGTTTTAGCACCAGAGGCTCTGAAGAGCATAACACACCTTTGACACACAAGTTTGATTAGTGACCACAGCTCCTTGGACAGGATTTGGTTGTGAGATATCTGAATTTCAATATCCAAGATCATTTGAATCAATTATCATAGTCTTATGGAGATAGCAGGGAAAAGGAAAAAACATAAAGCAAGTGCAATTTTTGGTGCAGGGGAAAAAAAAAAAGCCTTATTAACTCTTAACTTCACATCAAATAAAATCCTGAGAGCAAATTTTCAATCCATCAGAGTTATACCAACACACAGGAGAGGTCAGGCAAGCTCCACTTGTATCAAAAAAGCCAAGGGCTTAGAGTGTCTGCAGACAGAGGTAGATCAGCAGGGACAAAACCATATTTTAGAAAAAGGAAATTATTTTTTGTTCAATCCTTTGACTTCAGTCACTAGCCTAAATCCCAGACAAGAGAGTGTGATGGTCTCTGCTGATGCTAAGATTCTAGTGAAGAGATTCAGGCAGCTGCAAAACAGCAGCTGTCACCCAGGGTCCCTGTCTGGCCCCAAAAGCCTGGAGCTGCCAAGACTGTCACCCGTAGTGTTCAGGGGGAGCACATGGATCAGAGCAGGGTGACTGATGGCTTAAACACTGTCATTTCCAGCGTGTCCAGGAGGAGCTGCATCACCATGCAGTGGGAGAGGACGCTGCTCACAGGGCATAACTGGGAACGGAACATGCACTTGTCAGGTACGTCCTTTCTTTTAAATGAGAAAAAAAAAAAAAACACAACAATAGCATGTAAGTTGTGCTGAAAAATAATCCATGTTCCACTGTATAGATACATTAAAGGGATGCATTCCAGAAACAGAGGAGATGATCAGCTTGGGGTTCATTTTTTGCTTGGACTGCACTAATCTTCACACTCTTATTTCTACACACTTGAGCATGTTTGGGTGGAATTATTAAAAAATTCTTTCTTCTTGACTTTCTGAGACAGGTGTTTTGAGTTCCTCTATTTTTTAAATTGTGCTATTACTTGTGACTTTTTGCCCTAAACAGAAAGTATTTATACGTGGAGCTGTATTCTCCATACGTTGTTCCTCTGCTGAGAGAGCAACGCGTAGTGCTTAAACTCAGACAAAAGGATTTTTTAAAGAAACAATTAAAATTAATCTTTTCTACCTCCCCCTTTACTGGTTCATCTTTCCATCAGAAATCCTCTTCTGGAGACATGTGAAAAAGAGACAGAGATAAAAGTAGCCGTAAAATACAACCCAACAATTGTAAGCCTGATTTGGACATTAGGCCTGATTACAGTACTTCACTGTTAATTTGACATTCAGAATATCTGATTTGAAGATCTACAAATTATTTTTTTAAAAGATGTTGGGGCAAGATTGTTCCAAAGACAATGTTTTCTAGACTGTGGCAGCTATTGATTGAAACTTTCATGTTATTTGCTTTTGGCAGCAAAAGATGCTGTTTTCAGCCTGCTAAGCAGGTATCTGTCTAGAGATAGATGAGAAACTTAAGTTTTGATTTCCATTGTATAATTCACAGAAAGGGTTTGGTGGGACAGCCTGTGAAAAATGTGCTGAAGACGATTTATTTGGTCCTGACTGCACATCAGGTAATGAACTTGCTTTATTTGATTAGGGAATAAAGGGAGTGAAAGCTGTATTCAGACTCTAAGAAATCACAGTGAAATGGGTAGAGGCCCCAAAGATTTCCCAGTAAGAGCTGCTGTCTGCCTCAGAGAACACAATGGGAAAAGGAAAGAGAGCTCTTCACTCTATTCTGTTCCAGGGAGATACATAATTCTGTCAAAAGTGTGAAAAAGGGTGTGTTTTGTGTAATTCTGGGGTTTGGGTGGTTGATGAATTCACTGACTAGCCATACACCTATCAAAAGTGGAACTCTCAAAGCTGTGTGACCTTTGTAGAATGTATTTGTATCACAAATGTATTTATGCATATAACATTTTTGACTTTTGCCTGTTTCTTAATGGTCTCTACTATTTTAACTTCCTGACCCTTGCTGAAAATTACACTGAAAAACCAGAAAACTGCCTGAGAAACATTTTTTAAACACTCTTAAGTAGTAATAGTTGTTTATCTCTAAGAAACTCCTTTTCTTCCCTCAAGATCTACATAATGTTACTTCTAAAGAGTCACAAATGGTCTCAATTTAAATAATCTGTGTTGGCCTTTCTACACTAATCCTACACCACTGCTGGCTGAAAGGCCCTTTTTCCACCAGCTGTCCACTGGATGCCAGTGTTGATACACAGAAATGTAACTGAGCCAGCATATTCATGCAAATAGACTACTTGAATGAATTCAGTATCATAAATGTAATTATTTTCCAAGAAGCTACTGGAGGATTCAATTAGATATTAATTTGAGCAACATTTTGCACATCAGCTTTCAGATATTTGTGGTCCTCCAAGTGTTCTAAAATAAATAAAATATTAACAATCTTCATCTGTGGCTAACTGCTTTTCATTAATACCTTAGACATTCCTGGATTTTATATTATGACTACTGACATAGGTAGGAAATTATTAATTAATTAGTGCAGGTGATTTACATGAACACAGGCTATGTTTCTAAAGGGAAGAGGATATGCTATATCACTGCAACTTAAACAAGTCGGCAATACAATTCTGTACATCTTTTAGACTTTTCCAAGTGTAACTCTAAATGGGCTCTTTAAAAAGCATCATTGCCATAATTCAAACAGTTATATCTATAAAGCTTTTTGAGTATACTTAAGGCTTCAAAAATTATTTATAGAAGGGTCTCATAGTCGCCTGGGCTGTGAATGCATCATCTTGTGTGCATATCGTCACTGGGTTTATAACCAGAATATAACCAGAAATGAGAGAATATCGGAAGAAAGAAGCCTGAGACCTCCACAGTGATTAATTATGCTTTTAACTAAATAAATTCTGTTTAGGGGAGGGGGAAAAAAAGTCACAAAACTCATCTCTTCTTGAGGTGCTTGAGAGATACAAATAGAGTTGAAGCAAAAACAAGCAATAGGTTAACTGTTATTAAAGAGGCCTGTGTTACACATTATATCCAATTTTTGCTTCAGGCTGTCAAATTCTACAAGTTTTATGGCATTAGTGAATAGTCAGTTTGGTGCTTACAGTGTGTGTTCTGCAGATTTTCAGGCCCTGGGCTCTTAACAGCCCTCAAAAATTAGCGTGTTATTTACTGATGTATGCAACTGCAAGTATTGATCCTCTAAGTAGTGGAAGCCTATAAATTCGGGCACTCGTGTCAAAGCTTGGTTTGGCCAAAGCTATTGGCCAGGGCACTCTTTGCTATGAGTAACCACTAATTATGTCTTTCCAAACACCGTTATTATTCAGTAAAGCAAATCCATTTCTCCCTATAGCTTGTGACTGCGTTCATGGAGTGTGCAGCAGTGGAATTACAGGGGATGGAAGATGCACCTGCTTGTCTGGATACAAAGGGCTCCGCTGCGATCAGCGTAAGTCGATTGTTTTCCGCATGAGATGTGTCCAACAGCTGTGATACAGTTAGAATTGGGAAGGATGACCTGGTCTCAGGTTAGCCATGCAAAAGCAACCAAACCTACGCTGAATCTCAAAGCCTCACAGCGTCCAGGCACGGCCTAACCTGTCCCCCTCTGCCCCTCAGCGATAGCCGAATGCGAGGCACTGCAGTGCCCTGCAAACTCCAGGTGTGCTGCCTCAGGTGAGGATGGAAGACAACTGCAGTGCACGTGTCTGCCCAACTTCCACGGGGACAGTACCCAATGTGAACGTGAGTAATTTCCATGTCTGCCCAGTTTTTTGAATACACCACCATTAGTGTTATAGGTCAGATACGGAACGTGTTTTTGAGCCACATCTCACCATCTCATTTTTTCACATCCCAAAGCACAAACTAGATTCCTTCAGGGTGAAATTAAATCCTAAAACATGCTTCAGAAGCACATCCATCCAATTGTAAAAAGTTTCAGTCCATGCAACCAGACTAAAGCTGGTCAACCACACTGAAATACATAAGGTGGATACCGAGTCATCAGTGCCTACAACTCCACTCCTGTCATATCCCTCTGCATGGTAAAGTTGAGCCTCATAGCTTGCTTCCATAAATATCAACAACAGCAACCAAGGGCTTATATTTATTGAGCATCCATCATATGGCAGCTCAGTCCCATCAGCAAGCACAAACTCTATAGACAAGTAAAGTTTATTTTAGCTTTCCTGTTTCTCATGAAACAAAGCTAATAGCATCTCAGCTAGAGGTAAGGTCTACCTTAGAGGTGTCTTTATAGACTCCTCAGCTTGCCATTGAATGCCCAAATTAGCTGTGTAAGAGTCCAGATTTTCTTTTCTCTACTTACATTATGTCTTATGGTACCAGTTCTTTCTACACCAATTGCAACAAAAAAATATTGTTTAATCTGATGCTGGAAGCACAATTTAGTAGATGCTAGCTCAGATCAGTTCCAGGTGAGGGGAAAGAAAGGGAGGAGAAGAGAGGAAAACAGTGAGAAGCACCACTTTTCAGGTGTGTCCAGGGCATGCCATCTTCTAGACACAGTGTGTGCTTAACCTTAACCTAACCTGGACACAAAGGTGTGAGAAGATGCTCTCCAAGCACTGCTTGATTTTGAAAAAGAACAAGCAGTGCCTTTGCCTTGAAAAAATGGTTCATGGAAATAACTAGTAAGCTTCTAGTGCAGTCCTGAAAGCAGAACAGTGCAGAAGACTAAAGCACTTGCTGGCCAGTTTTCCATACAGCTGAACCAATGACACTGTATTGTTTAATTACCGGAAAGAAAACAGCGAAGGCCTATTGTATTGAGAAATATTTTCCAACTAATCTAACATGTGCTTAAAGCTTGCAAAGACCTCTTACCACCTACCTGACCTTCTCTAGTTAAAATCCACCAGAGAACAAGGAAATAGTTGTGATATTTTAATGAGCGTGTTACATGTTTTAATCTGTTTATAACTCAGTTTGCCAAGTTAAGAGATTATTTCTGCTCAAAAGCAAACGGTTGCTACGTTAGTATAAACACATTCCTCCCTTCCATCTCCATGCCTCCACAATACTTCGGACTTGGCTGTTATGAAAAGTTTAGTCTGCCCAGGCTTTTTTTGGCATGGAGGTGGCTCTGTTGAATCCTTGTCTTCAATTTTAGAATGGTGGGCAATGATTCATTTGCTTCACTTCTTTCTTCACAAGCTATCAACCCATGCTCCAAAAAGGTCTGCGATCCTAACGCCGACTGCGTTTACCTGGGGCCAAATCAGCACAAATGCACCTGTCGAGAAGGTTACAGAGGGGATGGTCAAATCTGCCTGCCCATAGACCCTTGTCAAGCAGCACATGGGAGCTGCCCTGCACAGTCCAGCCTTTGCATCTATGACGGTCCAGGAAAGGTGAGTGTAATTGCACAAGAAGAAATAATGCTTTCTCCCAAAAAGCAGCCATGAGGGTATGGAAACAGGTCTCCAGAAAATCAAATGCTACTCCTAGATTTGACATAAGCCCTGCCAGTGACCAGGAGGGAGTCCGTTTATCTCACGTCTGAAAATAGGAATGGCAGCAGTGTTCTTTTTTCTGGGAATATTTTGGCTACGATTTGCCTCTCCAAAATGGAGGCATTGGAATAAATATTCTCCCAGTTAAATTTTGTCTCTCTGGCCACAGGGGACTTGTAGGACCAGAAGGGTCCTTCTACAGGTACCACAGATACATGTCTAAATTTAGTTTGTTTAGGAAAGAAGCAATCTGGGTCTTTGAAAACAGACATGAACAGCACTTTATAAAGACTGCATATTATTCCTGATGTTGAGAACTGGCTCCAGCTTCTGTGTGTAATACTCACACCATCAAAAGGCAAGATTTCAAAAGGCCTGGTTTGCTTGGACACTCTGAAGAGCCAAAAAGGGACTTGATCATTGAGGGTTGTTTTGCAGTTCATGGTCGTTATCTCAGTGAAGTGCACGTGGCTGAAACACAGGCTGGTATGTACAAATATAAGCTTTATATTTGTGTGTGAACTCACCAAGTGATTAACTAAGACAATGTGTTCAAGCCCTTGTTCCAGTAATTATGTTCCAGTAAATATATCCACAATTTGTGCATGGCTAATTGTCTCTCCCCTCTCACATCCTTCTGATTTAGTCCCACTGTGAATGCAAGGAACATTATACCAACTTTGTACCTGGGAAAGGATGCAGCATGATGGACATCTGTGAAACAAACAACACCTGCCACAAAAAAGCTAAATGCTTAACAGTTGCACCAGGACAGATTGCGTGAGTCTTTTTGCTTATTAAAGTTTCACACAGTTTCTCCCTCCTTCCCTGATAAATGGGCTGCTAAAACAAATCCAGTGGATGAACACCTCCTGAAGTTACCTTTAATGGCTTTTTTATCAAGGACAAATCACAAGATTTAATGGGGTTAGGGTCAGCCATTAACATAGTGTTAGATTTCGTCAGACCATTTGGTAATGCCTATTAAGTTTTATTTTTACAGCACTCAAAGGTCATTTCTACACTAGTAAATAAAAGGGACCAAAACCTCTTTTCTCTTCCTCAGGGCAAGCAGCATTGTCTGTCTCAGAGCTAAAGTCTCTTCCAAAACAGAGTAACCGCCTCTTGGCAGCAGTCCCTGGCACATGCTATCCCTTCAGCTGTGCATGGGCACTGCCTGGGAAAATGCTACTTGGTGTGGGCCAGAAACATGCCAGGCAGCATGCTGAAAATTAATCAGCATTAATTATCTGATAACACTGGAGCCCTGCCTCTTCTGAGTATACTAATACAGATACAACCAAAGAATCTGCCCCCCATGCTGTCAAAGCAACACCGACCTCAGCAGACTCCTCCAAACCTTGAGTCAAGCAGGTGGGAAACCAAAAAAACCTCTGGCAGACTTTGCTTTTTCTGTACAGGAATATGCTACATTGGTGTTAGGAAAAAAAGTCAGTCTTAACACTAAATTCTACAAAGCTCTCTTAAACCACAGAATTTGTCTTACATGTTTCTATAGCCCAGTGATCGCAGGCACTGGGTTAAAGAGCTGTGCCTGAAATATCAGTTTTTGGGAGCTGAGAGCTTGAACATGAAGGACAAGACAGGCCATTCATTGTAAGTTAGGAATTACCATATAGATCTGTAGACAGAAAGCCTTCACTCGGGAGAGTATTCTTATTGCCAGTCCTTGTGTCATCATGCAGCTCTCCCTTGCAGGGTAACATCAGCATCACTTCTGTGTAAGCTACTGTGCATTTCACACAAGCTCATCTAGAATATCCCCAAGTTCTCTTCTACAGCATAGTATGCTACTCAAACCGCTTAGTGTAGGCTCACATAATACTTAGAGTACTGCCATACTGCACGACATCAGTTGAAATTTTGAAATAAAATTCGACATCCGAAATCAGGAGCCTTTTTTCCTAATTAGTCGCTGTTTCACTGTTGCAACCTAACTTTTGAAAGCCAAGAAAGTTTTGAGAATTTTAGAATGAGGAAAATTAAAAATTTAGTACTGGGGATGGAAAAGAACAATAAAAATGCTTTGCACATCATTCATTCAATGATATTTAATGGCAAAAACAAGTACAGAAGAATGGAGTGGGATTGAAATCAAACTTAAGCTAAGGAAAATCCACTTATTAAAGAGGAACTTTACAAAGAAAACTGTTGATTTGTAAATGTGGGCGCAATAAATAGATTCTGGTAAGTGACAGACTGTATTTTGGCTGTATCCCAGATTTTAAATGTATTTGGGAATGCTTTTTTGGTTGTTTTTTTTTTCTTTTTCTAAACCACATAGATATAAGAGGCCACAAAACTGCATTGCTTCCTTTCAATTTTTGTTTTGGTTTTTTTAAGGATGCAGTTGTGCTATTAGCTTTCCCCACACAGACAGTTCTACTTTCTCCAGAACCAAATTATTTGTACAGGAATAAATCTCTCATACAGGCAAAGATGTGAAAAACCCAAACGTTGGAATTGTGAATATAACACAGCAACCTCCTCAAAAATCACAATTGCCTCTGTCTTATGTTCCCATATAGATCTTTCCTGAATGAGTGCTGACACTTTCCATAGTGTTGCTTCAGCACAGTAATCATGTTCAGCCTTGCCCAGAAGCTATGAAGCTTCAACCAGTGCAGAATTACACTGCATATTAGATCATAACCTCTCTGGTTTCCAAGGAGAGCTGCCTTTCCATCAGTTAAATTCTATTATTTTCTCTCTTAATCCTCTTATTTTTCCTCTAGGTCTCCAATGTGGGATTTAGTAGCTTCATAAACCAAAACTCTATTATAGCAGGCTTTGGTAAAATGGAGACAGAAAGCTGAGCTTTCCTCTTCCAGAGAGATACAGGTTTTCTTCTCTGAGTCAGCTGAAGTGGTGACAGTTCCCATCTTTTCCAGTCCTGCCTATGCTGTCTGTTCATGATACCATGGAAACATCAAACAGCTGAGCTTAGGTAGTCCAGCAGGGTTTGGTGTAAAGCTGCTCTCTTTAGAGGCACCCAGCCCAGACAGAAAGCTGTGCATCCAAAGAAAAACATGTAAAACCGTGAACACTCTGAGTTCCAAAGGAGCTCTTCCAGACAAAGCTAAGGCAAAACAGATCTAGTCAGTCACCCAGCTGGCCCTCCCCACACTCAGCCACACAGAGTCAATTCCTTCATCAGGAGTGAGGAAACACACAGGCTGAAGGGTTCAGTCCCATGCAATAGGTGCTAATCTGTAATTGCTCAATGCTTTCCTTTGGGAAATCCAAACTGTGTTGCTTGGATGCCCACTCAGTTATGAGCAATGTTGTCCTCAGGAGGGAAGTTTCAAACTGTGTAGGCATTTCTGCAGTTCACTGTGCCCCGGAAAATGATAGCCAAAAAAGTTTTTTGTTTAATCACCTGCTTCTTTACGAACATTGGATGAAAAAGAGAGGAGAGCTTTATTTTGAAAACTGGATCTGATTTTTGCTATACGTCAAGAGTAGTTCCTTTTTTTTTTTACTATGTTATTTCTCACCTCCTTTGAAGCCTCAGTTGTTTCCTTCTCTGTTCGGAAGTGCAAATGGGCTACCTACAGTTATACAGCAATATTTACCCCAGTAGAAAAAAAGGGATCAGCTCCCACGGAGCAGCTGTCCCTCACTCCCAGCTGTAAACCCTTCATCCTGGCTCCCTTCATCCATACTCTCTCTGCTCAAGAGATCCACTTAAAAAGAAGTGGATTCACCATCAGAATAGCATCCTAAAAATTTAAGATGCTTTTAGACTGCCATTTTTACCCAGTATCAGAGTCAAAGCTTGAGCCTCTTGGCCAAAATCTCAGCACTCCTCTTTTGGTTGATGCAGCTCCCCAGTTTGCAGGGACTTGCAGGGACTTGCAGGGATTTTCAAATAATATTGCTCTCACCAGAGAAACAGCTGCAGGAGAGACCATACGTGGGGAAAAAAGAGAGGGTTTGGCATCAGGCTGATACTACTGTGGGGTGTGAGTGGCAGGTGTGTGTTTTTAACAACCAGCACATGCAAATGATTAATTATAGAAAGGGCATCTTTTGCTCATGTGAAATAATGTTCCTTCAGTAGTGATGCCATTAGAAAAAAAAAATCCAGAGAGATGAATCATTATGGATAGAGCTTATATGAATACCAAACATGCTGCAGGCTTCACAAGGAAAGGCACTATCAAAAGCCAGTGTCTGTCTGTCCATCTCATGGGCACTGTGACCTGAGTGTGCTTCAGACACCCAGAGTTCTGGGTCAGGCACACATCACTGGGAACTCTCACAGGCTGGAATCCCCAGGAGACAGCCAGGCTGTTACATGTGAGAGGGACTTGCCAGAACAGAGACAGCAGCAACACATAACTCTAAAAAGGCATGAGATTTTGTGCTGCAGCAGGGGAAAAAAAAAAGGTAATGTTAAAAGTACAAGTTTTATTGCCCAAAATGGTGGGTGGCGTTACTTAATGGACAGGGTACCAAACCACCCCTCTGCTTTGTTTAAAAGACTGACATCAGTCCGCTTTTTCTACAAAATCCGTGCAGCTATTGCAAGGATTCATGAGCTGCCAATCACTTCCCTTAACTACCATTGATCCTGCCAAATCCCAAGTCATGAGCGAGGTCTTCACAAAACAGCCTCCCTGCTGCAAAGATGGCACTGGCACACATTTATGCTGTGCTCTCTCCTCTCCCACATACGGGCAAGTTCAGTGGATTTTGGGGCTCCAGCAACCACATTTTGGGACCAGGGGCTGCACATAGCCTCTATTCAGAGGTCCTGCAAGACACACACTGCTGTCTCCCGGCCCAGCTGACAGGAGTCCACTACATCAGGCAAGCAGCCATCAGGCTGCCGCACACTGACACTCTTCACAGCATGCAGAAGCACAGAATTAACTACAATGCACCGGTGCTTCCTGAAAACGCCTTCAGAGAAGCAATAGGTGACACCTGGCACTGGTTTATTGAGAGTCACAGCTANGTTTTGAGAGACAGAAAAAAAAAAAAAAAAAAAAAAAAAAAAAAAAAAAAAAAAAAAAACCAATCCCTTCACAGGTGCACGTGCCAGGGGGGCTCCGTGGGCAATGGGTTTGTGTGCTATGGGAACATCATGGAGCGCCTCCAAGAGCTGAATGCAGAAGTGGGAGGACGGTGGCAGGGCAAGCTGACGTCCAGCCTCTTGCTCATGGGTGAGTAACCACACACAAGCAGAGTCAGCTTCTGCCCAGGGGGCTGATCCTGCCCTGTCTTACCCCAACCCCCCCTGCTACAGGGAAGTGCCACCCACAGCATGATGCAGCTACTCACTGCAAAGTTCCTGAGACCGTCTAGAGCTGCTCTGCTCATCACACCATGAATGCACTCTGCAAAATCTTCCAGGCAGAAGTGCTAAACATTTTTCCACAACCCCGCACGCATCATTTGATATCACCGGTGGGTTTTGCCCCACAGTGTAATTAGTGGGAATATCCCACTTCTTCTCCCTGCCCACACTGCTTTGGACATATGAGATTTTTGTCCACCAAAAACACTGGCATTCCCAGTTACCTTGTGAACTGAACAACCTAACAGCCTTCATCTTCTTCTCTATGGCCGAAAATTTGAGCTATGAACAAATACTGCTAGAATTGAGCTGGATTTTTGAGTTAAACTTGTAAATGTAGAAAAAAAATCCTTCTGTTTAATATAATTTGCTCAGTCCCATGGAGCCCAGCAATTAAAATAAAGATCATGAATTCCTGAAGAGAACAGAATAAGAATTCCTCACAGCTGGCCAAGGACAAAACTGGGCAGTGACTTTCACATTCAGCACTGAAGATCAATATCCATTGCCTCAGCACTGAGAGTTCAGTTGCACTTTCTCTGTGCATTTCTCCTCACGTGTCTGAACAGCGCCCAGCATGCTGAGTTAACAACAACCCAGATTTTATGTTCTTTGGTTAAGTTTCGGACGTAAATGTGCCATATGATTTGCTAGCCAGAAGCTACAAAGACACATTAACCACACAGGTTATCTTACAATATGTTCACTCCACACTGATGTCTGTCAAAAGCTAAGAATTTATAGATGTTTCATAAGACAGCATATTAATTTTGAGATACATTCTCTGCTACAATACACTTGTACAGACTGTAAAGATTTTTCCAGTTCTGAATTTATACCTCTAGAAAAAGAGCTGAATATTAGAAATATCTAATGGCTTTGGCTGCAGAACAAGTGCTCTTTCATGCTGCTGTCTTGGATACAGAAATAGCCTCTGGGTAGTAAATGAACTCTAATTAACTTTAGTGCATCAGTTTTGATTACCAGTTATGTGTTTGCTGATATTTGCAGTACCAGCAGGTTATCAGCAGCATATTTCTCATAGAGACTGAATTGATTTAAAGCAGAAGGCTGTCTTCCTGTAAGGACACATCTCCAAAGAAACTACTGGGTTTGTGTCCTTGCTCTGGCCTGCATACCACAGAATCCAGGCTGCCAGAAGCATCCTGAATGTTTTGCCTCATTTTGTGTCAAATATGCAGCAGCACCTGGATTTCACATCCCATCTATCTCTTATCTTTTAATGACTTGGACTTCAGAATCTTAAATTAATATTTAATCATCACAGATAGTATTCTTGCTTATTCTTCCCTCACAGCTTTGCACAGTCCCTTTGTGGAATGAGCTTTTCAATAGACATTTAAACTTTTTTGTTCCTTCTTCTCATAAGAAAATACCTACGAATGGCCGCTGAGCACTCTGGGACCATTTACTGTGCTTGTACCCACAAACAAGGGACTCAAAGGTACAAATGTAAGTAAATGAGAAAAGGTTTCACACTGGGGGGATTTGACTTCTGCAGAAATCTCGTCTGTGTTGTAAGTGTTTTGATTCAGCAGACACAGATAATTTGCTCTAGTACACTTCTGGTCACATTTAAATCTAAGGGCCACAGACTGCATTTTTCCCGCTTGAAAGAAAAACAAAATAATTTGGTGAGTTAGGGTAGAACACTCACACCTCAAGTAAGTTTTGGACTGTCTTACATGACTATGCTCAAAGTCTTTTCACTTAGTTGAGGCAGGGGTTGAGCTAAGATCCGTATTGTCAGCAGGGAGGCCTGCAGGTCACCTTTTATGTAAGGGGGATAAAAAAAATGGCTTTAGTGAGAAAAAAACAAAAAACCAGAGACTGATATGTAAGTAGTTAGCACCTTCCACTGACATCAGGACAGTTCTGGAGGCACCTACTGCTCATGCAGGGACATAAGGGTGTAATATGAGCTGAACTGAAACCGAGAGAGGTCTCCACTTTCTTCAGACTCCATCACCTCACTTTAGAGGAAAACATGTAGTTTGAGAATGTAACAGCTGAAGAGACTAAAAAAGCATTCACCATGACATTTTTTTTAAATGAAGCCTGCACTGAAATAAATCTCTGTTCCTCTGCTTTTCTAGATAAAGGATCTTCTGAAAAATAAACAGAAAGCCCAGTACTTCGTTAAACTCCATATTGTGGCAGGTCAACTGAACACCAGTAGCTTGAGTAATACTAATGTAATATATACTTTGACTGGCAAGTCAGGAGAGATGTCACAGGGAGAAAAGGTAAGTGACCTTTCAGCCTCCCACAGCAAGAATAGTGCTCTCTGTTCCCTCAACAAGGAGTAGGAAAGCTCTTTCTGCAGGGAGACATCAGGGTGAAGATAGCTGTTGGATTAGGAAAAACCACAGCTGTGGCCATGTGTTACAAGGAGTTCAAGTAAAACTTGAAACCTCACTGGCAGCGAAATTCCCGCTAAAACCAGGAAAAAAGTAATTAACTTTAGACTTATATCAGCACTGAGTGACTTGGCAGACTAACATAGACTGGTCTAAAATGTTTGCTAAAATTATCTTAAATCTGCAGGTATGAACAACAGAGCTGGGGGGCGCAGGGGAGGGGGTATTAAGAGAGCCTGGGTGAAGTAAGAGATGGCAGGGGGAAAAAGAAGCCCAGAGTTTATGCTGGAAACCTGTGAACACTGCTCACATGGAGCAAGCACTGACTGAGCTGCAGATCCCACTGAGCATCAACAGCCTCGGGACGATGCAGCAAATGGAAGTCTTCAGCAGAGATAGAACACGTGGCAATTAACCATGAAAGATACATAGCAAAGTTCATCATTAGCCCAGATTATCTAACGTCAGTAAACATCAGGGCAGTTTGATCCCACAGCTGAAAAACTTGTTCTCCATGGATGTTATACTAGATTTTATAATCTAGAATTACTCTTTTTGGTCCATTATGTGTCTCTTAATGGACTGGGCCAATGTGGAAGCTGAAATCAAGTACTTCTCATGTTTTGCAGTATATCAGTGGCATCTGAGCAGAAATATCTATTTTCTGTGTTCAGTGAGTACACATTCCATTTGTAACAGGAAAATATTATTGCTGTCTGACCACCATTTGTTTCCTGTAGGCTTCAGTACAGTGCAGAATCAGCAACATTTTGTTGTTTTAAATATGCATAGAATATAAGGAAATGGGTTGTAGTCCTGTAAGATTACAGGAACTAACTTTTTCAGTACAACAATATTTTAAATCATTTCCTAGCAGATTTTTATTACTAGCAGTCATCACAACACTTTCAGGTACACTGAATTCCCCACAGGGACTGTCTCTGTTTCTCTTCTGAACTTTGCTGTCCTGAAACAAAAGAACGTGGTCCTCATCCAAAGGATTTCTTTCCATTTCCTTGAAAAGCACTGGAAGCAATTTTTATCCTCAGCAGATTTAAATTGTTCAGGTGTTGGCAACAGGAGGGGGTCTTAGAATACATTCAACCTGTGTACACACACTGCTGTCATTTCATAATTAAGAATTCACTATCCCTTACCTGGCTTCTTTCAGGATAATCAATTAAGAATTAGAATCCAAGGAGGAAGGGGGAAAGGAAAAATTTTGCAGGGAAATATTATTGCTTCCAATGGAATTTTGCACATTATTGACAGAGCCATGGACAATGTGGGGCCAACATTTGAGAGCAGCAAAGAGGTGAGCCATAAGTTATATACATGCAATGTCAAACTTTCTCTTAAAAGAGTTTCACACTAAGTGAATGTGAAGGAGGATGACTGACAGAAACTAAAACTGACTCTAGTGAGCAATTGCACATCAGCTCACAGAAGCAATATTCAAAGAGAAAGGTAATGACACAGTTTCCACAGAAAAGAGACATTCACCCTTCTGCCAAGCTGATCATGGAGGGTTTGGATGTTCCCACTGCACCTGAGTGGTCCCTTGGAAAATTGGCAGTCATGATCAGTGAATTTCACTGAATGCCAGAATCACATAGTAAAAGGAGGGACAGCTGGACAGACACCAGGCAAAACTCGTATTCAAAGTTGCAATTCCTGCCCCCAAGATGCTAATATTAAAAAAAAAAAGTGATTTTGAGTATTTGGGGGTTTTTGGTGCCTTGCTTATCATGCATGCTTAAACGTTCTCTTATTTAGGTTGCATTTGTCAAATATTTTACTCCTCTATCTTTTCTCATTGGGGATGAAGATATAAAAACCCTTTCCCCATACACAAACAGCTTGTATTTCCTGTGACTACACAGTAGTTCAGGACAATGAAAAAATCTAGCTATAAGCCAGCATAACACCAGGACAAAAGTGCTGCCATTTCAGCCATTTCCAAGCACCACCAGCCCCCCAAATGAAATATATTCAATCTGTAGCAACAGAGATGCACACAGTAAGTCAAGAAACATCTCATAAGAACTGGCATTCAATTCATGTTCCCAGCTAAAACAAATCTTACTTTTATCCTGTTTCAGGAAACTATAATGTCAGTACTTCAAGCTAATGGAAGATACAGCCAATTTACATCTTTGATAGAGGTAAGGATCCAGAAGAGCAATTACATAGAGACACTTTCAGATGTTCTTCAACATTAATATGTAATTTCACTTTTATTTTTAAACCAAAACAGAAAACTGGCCTAGGAGTGGATTTACAGCAGGACAACCAGCCTTACACAGTCTTTGTTCCAAGTAACGAGGCTCTGACTAACATGAAAGCTGAGGTTCTGGATCATCTGCTTTCTGCAGAGGTAAATCCTTTCTGCCCCCTTCTATAAGGCAAATCTTTCTCAGACAGTAGATCTATAGGACATGCATACTTGGATTGTCCAGTGTTCATCTAAATTAGCTCCCATGACCAAGGTTGAAAGCCATCTCTAACAGTTAAAGATCCAGACAACACCTAGAGAGGAAGAGGGTTTGGGGACTCCCATCACATACTGGAATGATGTTCCTCTACACCAGGCCCCCAATCCTTTGCTTTTGCCCAGACATCACAGGCTGGACAGCCACATGGCAAAGCCCCAAAACCTCTCCTGGAATGCATCATCCTTGGTGGGAGCAGTCAAGGGAAGCAGTTGCCACAAGGGCCCCATTGGATGGGAGTCACTGCTGATGGGGCCCCAGGAGATGGATTTTGGTGTCCTGTCCCCTGGCCACCTCCTGCCTGTCCCAGCACACATGCATGTCATGGAAGATCCATGTCAAGATAAAACATGGTGTAGGGATGAGGGCATGGAATGCCAGGGTGCCCAACACAAGCTGAGAACCACCACTGACCCAGAGGTTTCTGGTGCACCAGCCAGTGTTGCTGTTTCTCATTCCCATGTCCACTCAACAAGTCAGGCTGGGGTTTTGAGGCTCATTTTGGGCTAAAACAGCCTCTTTTCTGCACTGGCAGGGTTCCTGGAAGTTGCTGGAGCTGGTCCGATATCACATTGTCTCCAACACTGAGGTGAGCGCAGCTGCTGTGCCAGCCCAGAGTGTAAGAGCAGCAACCACTGTCACGGGCTTGAGTACTTGTCAGAACTGCAAGCACAAGTAGCAGGAAAAGGACTTACTGCCATTGAAATCAAACTCTCTCTCAGCCTATTCTGCTAAAATCAGTCTTCTCTTTTTCAGAAAGAGCTGGCTTTTCATCCTCTAAGCAAGCACCCTACTTTCCCCAGGGTGGAGGGTCCTTCCCTACCCCAGTCTCTGTTGTGGGGGAGGAAGTAAAGAAGTGACTGTAACCCTAGAGAAAAGCTCCATTTACATCATCTGAGGTGGTCACTCCCAGCACAGAGAGTGGGATCAGCAGGAACAGAGGGAACATGAGATCCAAGTGTACCTTCATGGTACCAGCACCACCACAGTGGTCTATGGATGAGAACACAGCTATTTTTAGAGATGAGTATTAACTTTAATTAGACTGGTTGTTATAATTGAAAGAAAAATTAATGTTCTTTTGAGAAATGAGGTCCTCACATGCAGCAACCAGCAAGCTCAGTCTTGATTTAATGACACTAACTTTGTTACACAAGCTGNATGGGAATGTAGAAGTGTCATGTTCTTAGGGAAAACTGCTCCCTATTTCTCAGGGAAGCCACTCCAGATCAGTATTTTTGTTTCTACTAAATGTGCAGGGAAAGGAAACAGTAAGTTAAAATATTAACATAATAATTTTATATTTATGTAGCAGAAATATGTTATTTTCCGCAGCCACAATTTCCCCTAGCCCTGCTTTCCTCCAGAAACAAAAATGTTCCTATTTANGTTCTGGTGCACCAGCCAGTGTTGCTGTTTCTCATCCCCATGTCCACTCAACAAGTCAGGCTGAGGTTTTGAGGCTCATTTTGGGCTAAAACAGCCTCTTTTCTGCACTGGCAGGGTTCCTGGAAGTTGCTGGAGCTGGTCCGATATCACATTGTCTCCAACACTGAGGTGAGCGCAGCTGCTGTGCCAGCCCAGAGTGTAAGAGCAGCAACCACTGTCACGGGCTTGAGTACTTGTCAGAACTGCAAGCACAAGTAGCAGGAAAAGGACTTACTGCCATTGAAATCAAACTCTCTCTCAGCCTATTCTGCTAAAATCAGTCTTCTCTTTTTCAGAAAGAGCTGGCTTTTCATCCTCTAAGCAAGCACCCTACTTTCCCCAGGGTGGAGGGTCCTTCCCTACCCCAGTCTCTGTTGTGGGGGAGGAAGTAAAGAAGTGACTGTAACCCTAGAGAAAAGCTCCATTTACATCATCTGAGGTGGTCACTCCCAGCACAGAGAGTGGGATCAGCAGGAACAGAGGGAACATGAGATCCAAGTGTACCTTCATGGTACCAGCACCACCACAGTGGTCTATGGATGAGAACACAGCTATTTTTAGAGATGAGTATTAACTTTAATTAGACTGGTTGTTATAATTGAAAGAAAAATTAATGTTCTTTTGAGAAATGAGGTCCTCACATGCAGCAACCAGCAAGCTCAGTCATGATTTAATGACACTAACTTTGTTACACAAGCTGGTTAGTCAGTGCAAGGCTGCCCACACTGATAATAATTTTCTCACCCCAGTGAAAGTCTTATTGTGAAATCTGTCTGGATTTGAAAAGAGTAATGATATTACGCTTCTCTCAACCAATTTATATTCATTTCAGCTGGAGGTTGCCAGCCTTGTCTCAATAGAGCACATCAGGACCATGGCAAAGCAGTTCATTCACTTTAACAGGACCAGCACTGTAAGTCCCAGCTCTCACCTGAGAGCCGCTCACTCTTATCAAGGCAACTTTGCATGCAGGAGGAATTAAAAAAGGGAGAAGGGGAGGCATTGGCAGAGGAATTTCTTGCTATAATGAGGCAGGAATTTTCAACTTCCAATTCCCACCTACTGTTAGCATTAGTATTATAAAGGATGCCGAGCAAATGATTGGTATATAAGGACAGACTACAGGAGGTTTGTCCGTATGATTATCCACAGTCCAGGAATGATCCTCATTTATGCTTTAATTTAAAAAAACTATTTAAAAATCATTCTGTTATATATTTTAGTCATTTTAAACACTTATCAGTGCACACAAAAATATTCTTTTTACTCTTATATACTATAGTCTCTGATCCTTATGCACCTAGTGAGCACATTTTTAAAGGTGTTAATTTGTCTTTTGCAAAACCAAACAGATATGTTAGGTTAGCTTCCTTCTGTTCTGGAGTAGAGATGCACCTATAAAAATTCTTGTATGGGCAGAGCAGCTGCAGGAGTAAATGCCAAAAGAATATTTTTTTTCTCCCTTCTGTGAATCCCAGATTCTCTCTCACTTTCCCCCTCCTCTGTCAGGGAGAATACCAAAGCATGCTTATACCCACTGAAATCAGTGCCTGAAGCCATCAGTAGTCTTCTCGTTTTTGCCAGTCCATTATTCACCAGTTCCACAGGCTAACAGTGAAGATTCATAGAAAAACTTTAGATACCTCTGTTGAAGACCAATATTCAAGAATATTCAAAAATACTCAAAATATATGTGTGCTTCTTGCATAAACAAGCATAATAAAAATTAGATAGCAAATTCAAAAGAAGTATGACAACAAAGTAATTTTAAAAGTTTAAAATTTAATCCTCAGAAACTGAGGTACTACAAACACTTTATTATTAATAATAATTTGTTGTTTCATAGGGACAAGTCTTGGTGAGTGGAGAAAAAATGGAAGAAACAGATATTGTTGCAAAAAATGGTCGCATTTATACCCTTGAGGGTGTTCTCATCCCACCCACAGTTGTTCCAATCCTACCACATCGGTGTGACGAGACAAGAAGTCAAGCCACAAAGGTAAGAGAATCTCGATGAATCTGTATCTCCAACTCTTCCATACAAGGCATTCCAGCTTCCTCTTTACTAACTTTCTCTGATACCATCCATTTGAAAGAGGTGTTTTTGGAAATTAATATATCAGTGGCCACCAGACTAGCAGTACTGCAAACAGGGAACTCATATGAGTTCCCTACACACCCTAAACCATTTTTATAAATCTAGATGTTGCATTAACCCATTGAAATATGTTGTCTCTCCAGTCCAACTCTTTCCTCCAGTTGCTGAATCCCATCTGTGCATACGAGTACAGGGGAATGTACAAGTGTCTTGTTCTCAGGGAAAACTGCTCCCTGTTTCTCAGGGAAGCTACTCCAGATCAATATTTTCATTTCTACTAAATGTGCAGGGAAAGGAAACAGTAAGTTAAAATATTAACATAATAATTTTATATTTATGTAGCAGNGCAGCCAAAATTTCCCCTGGCCCTGCTTTCCTCCAGAAACAAAAATGTTCCTATTTAAAAGGGTGGATTTTGACAAACCTTGCTCAGTTAGGTAGCACAGTACAGGCCTTTACTTGGTAACATTCAGATGCTATTTCCAGTAAGAGGGCTGAGTGTCAGACCAAAATTTTCACTTGGAGTAAGCACAGCTCCAGTGTGATGCCTCTGGACCATGTTCAAGCCCATGTCTGGGCCAGTAACAGTTCCGGTACAAAAGGAAAACATTTAATGTCTTAGCTTACAACAGTCCAGAACCACAGCCTTGAAAGAGGTTCCCAGCAGAGCTGGACAGCATCAAAATGTAACGAAGAAAACACTGGCAGTAAAGATCTATTACCTCTGGCAGTAACTACAAGGTGCTGTATGTGCAATATAATCATAAACCAGGCAGAGCTCCAAGAAGCAATCTCTGATGCAAAAAGCAATCCACACCCTGAACACTCCAGTAATCTGAATTCCTTACCAAAAACCTACCTAAAAATTATGCCCAGCCTCAATCAATCCTAAAGCAACAGACAAAAAATTATTTAAAGATGAAACAAACAGTGTCAGTTACAAAAATTATTCCCCAAATTTAAGTTAGGCACTTCTGTCAGTCTTGAAAGCTTCATGCATAGTTAAAAATATATATTCCAAGATTTGAGCAGAGCACCAGGAAAACACAAAGGAACTTTTGCAGTTCTGCAAAACAAGCATTTCCATTGCTCTCAGAAAACAGGAGTAACACCACCTAATAAATACTACTTGCATTTAAAGAGTTAAAAGACACAAACCTTGTAGGAACTGGTAGGTCTACACACTTACAGGAACTTTGCATCCCTAAAGAGCAAACCTTTAGGCTAATGCATACTTACCTGTTTGGGTCTGTGTAACCAGACCCAAATGCTGAGAGCTGCACCTGAGCCTAACTGCAGGACTGTAGGGCTTATTCTTAATGTCACAAAGAGCACAGAAGGGATAACAGGTCCTCAGTACCAGCCTAATGTGTGGACCATGGCCAATTTTGATGATTTCTGACAAGTGGCGCTCGAAGCACTGAAGGAGCAGCTGACCCCAGCTCCCTGCTCCACCCTCTCCCAGAGATCATCACCCCTGTGGCAGAGTTGATGGGAATATATCTCTGTGCTCCAGTTACTTCAGTGTAAAGGCTGTGTATCAATCCGCTACTGAAAGCGGGCAGATCTGACCTTGCCTGGAGGTGCAGACGCTTTTCTCTGTCCATGCTGGGGCGTGGCAGAGGAGAGAGACCAGACTCCCATCCCCAGGTGAGGGAGGGAGCAGGTACACATCCATGGCTGGGACCATTCCAGGGGGGAAGGAGACTGAGTAGGTGACACCAAGCGGCGCTGAGCAGCAAGGGGAGCGACACCAGCAGAGGCAAACATTGCCCACAACCACCAACCAGATTTTTAAGTTCTGAAGAAGAAAAGGCACACTTACAGAGATTTTCAGAAACACAGAGGCGAGACCCTATGTCAGCTTCAGACATGACTACACAGCTTATAAAAGAGCTTTTATAATGTCTAAATGTATTTGTCAAAATACATCTGACCCACAGGCCTTTAAAACATAGTGATAGTATAGGTACCTCAGCTATTTGCTGCACAAATGCTTTTGTAAGTCTGGCCTTTTATTCCTTTAAGTCCTGTACAGCATGAGGGACTACTAAACCCAAACCAGTACCTGATTCTTTCCCCACAGCTCCAGTGATAAATCTGTGGGAGAAATGCCATAATTCAGGTTTATGGTCTCCTGTCCAATGGCTACAAAACACAGTCACGTAACACATCAGATTCTGGCTCTAGGATTTATGCTAACTTGATTGAAAAACAAGACATTGGTAGTCACAAGGAGCATAGCTTTGACAAACTCCATATCCACACTCTGAAAGGTTCAACCTCTCTGAATAACTCTCTGAAGTTATTGAGTGTTGAGCTTGCAGAGAATTCACCTTTAAAACTGCCAGTGGAGTTTATATCTCCTCAGTAATGTAATTGCCAGCCTCTGTCACCACCACATGGTGATAAATTAGCTAGTCAGGAAAAGCAACCAAAAGGTGAAGACAAAAAAATATCCACGTACCACTGGATCATAATGGAGTACAGGATCTACGATGTGGAAGCAAAGAATATTTTTCTCCTTGCCACCTATACACAAGAGAAATTTCTGTTCACACTGCCTACATTCAAGACTCAATCTGTGGTTTTCCAGGAAGAAATAAAATATTCTCATAGAAGTTAAGTGTGTAGACTTCACTAGCCTCTCAGACAATATTAGTTAACTTATTATACTGAGTTGAGTAAAGGACACCAGTGCATTCATGCCCTTGTTTTCTTCCGTTGAGGAAGCTTCATGTTCATTAAAAGAAGGGAGTGAGGGAAGGAAAAACGGGGAAAGAAAGAGGAAGGTGGAAATGAACAACCATTCTGCAAAAACTGGAGCCAGCAGATACAGCCCTGGTGCTGCCCTTTGGTTCCAGATTCATGGTGTAACAGAAGCCATAGAACAGATGTACTTAAAATTTACAGGGTGTGCCATCCATAAGCATGCATCTCAGCAGCTGATGTAACACCTTTTCAAATTCCTATCCCTGTTGTTTCCATCTAGGCTGTGTGTGCAGGTTGTTTATCACATGCACTGGCTCCCTGCCCCCAGGATGCACGGCCCGGCCTAAGTGACACTTCCCGACAGACTCAGAGTTGTACAAAAAGCACAGGGGGAAGGCACGTCCATATATTGGTTACTGCTCTCCCAATATGTTGAGCAAAAGAACCAGATATGAATACAGGAGATTGCATAAAAATACAAATATAGATGGTATTTTAATCTCTTTTTGGCAATGACTGAATCACCTGGTAATTTCAGCGTTATTGGTTTGCTGTTATGAAATTCCCTGTATACTTCATAGAAGCTCCTACTTGTTTCTCAGGTGAAGAAAGTTCTATTTCAGCAGAGGAGAGATGTGAGGAATGAGAATCACTGTGATGACGCTTTGAGAGTTAATAAACTGAATATGTTTAAAATAGACCTCACATCTGTTAAAAGTTTCCTTTTGATTAAGCATCCTCCCTGCAGTAACAGTCTGCAGACACAGGTTCAGGAAGGATTGAAGAGCTCCCATCTGCTTTGTATCTAAGAGATGCAAATTTAGCCGCACATTTCTCCACGTACAAAAATCAAGTCTAGCTACCACGGGAATTTTATTCCCCATTTTATAAAAATTCACTGATAGTAGTCCTGTAAATCAGTAGTCAGAAACAATGAAAAGGAAGTTCATTTTGTAAAAAGTACATAATTTAATACCAGCAAGATGCTTTCTATTCTCCAGGTAAATTATGCTGTGATATTAAGACTGTCATAGAACCCTACATAGTTTAGAAATAGTAATGCTTCTTCCCTTTTGTGCAAGTTCCAGCCTTTCTCAAAACAGAGGTACATTACTGAACACCTAACCGTTCAAAAAATCAGTAGTGCTAGAGCCTGCAATATAACAGCAAAGGTATACAGCTCCTTAAGGTGAAATGTATGTAAAAGTTTTCCAAAATACTGTCTTATACATGGTGAACTTTCCTTCTGGAGTTGAGAGATGTTTGGACATGTCCGTGTAGCTTCCATACACTTCTACAGCAGGCCGAGAGGAACTAGTGTGCATCTCAGAGCTAAATATCAGGAAAAATCCAGATTAGCTGTCAAATGTTATTGACAACAGCACACTCATACTCTGCCATGCAGGAGTTTTCATATAAGGCTCCAAGCCCAGGTGGATTCATTTTCCCATACAGCTTCACCCTCGAAGAACAGGACAGCTCATCCCCTCCTGGCCCCAGCCACTCCTGTCCCAGGACCTCCCACGATCCTGGGTAACAATGAGGGGGAAGCACTCATTAGAGCCACACTCCAACTGCTGCCTGGCAAGTCTAGTTCTTGCAGAAGTCATTAGCCCCCTGAGAAGTACTTACACCCTTCTGGCTTCTGGGGCTCCTAAATAAGCTTCTGCACTTCATAAGCACACTTAGTAACGGGCAGATAAGTCTAAAAACTGCAAGCTTTGAAGGCCCTTTGCTAATACCTATTTTCCTTGAATCACACCCGTAAATGAGTGTTTTCTAATACACTTTCTCTTTACAAATAAACAGACCAAGAAGCCAGTTCAGAAGTACAACAAAAGACACAACTGAAAAGACCATTCAGAGCTGCATGGTGGCTAAATCCCACCCTGGTGTACAGGGGAAGGAGGAAGATCAAAGCAGCATGTCTGGCTGCCACAGCACCTCCCCTAGGGTGAAACATCTTGAGGTTCCTGATCTCGGGGGCAAAGGAGACTGCCTGCATCTTAATTGCACTCCACTCCCACAGGCAAATATGAGAGTGCACACAATATGGGCAGATACACGTTGGCATGTTCATAAGTGGGGACAGGATGGGGATTTCTATCACTGAGTCTGATAAGAACAAGGGCAATATCCGGTGGTCTGTGCATCCCCTTATTGAACTGTCAACATCCCTCCTGGTTTTTAACAAGGCCATTGCAGAGCTGGTTCTACACAAGGGTTTCAGATACAGTTACCCTACAAGCCTTTCCCAGAGGGCCAAAACACAATAAAGATTTGGTCTTTGTGCACTGTGTCTGCCTTAAAGCACTGAAAAAGAGGATATTTTCTTTATTTTGCAGGAACCAAAGTGTTGCAAAGGCTTCTTTGGCCCTGACTGCAGACCGTGTCCAGGAGGTTTCTCCAAACCCTGCTCAGGAAATGGGCAGGTAAGCAGAGCATCCAGCAGCACCCTGCCCTCTGGGTGGGGGAAGGATGAGCTACGTCCCAAAAGTCCCTGGAGCATTTCTGCACAGCAGGAGTGTTGGGCTCCACAAGAGCTGCCCCCTCCATCTGCGGCCATAAATTTCAGGTTCAGTTATAGGTAGGAGGGAAAATGAGTCTGTCCTCTCTCAGATGTCCAAATTTCAGATTTCTAGGGTTCCAACACACAGCACATGGGCAAGGCTGAGTGGCCCATTCTCGTGCTTTTAATTTGCACAGCACAGAGTAATGACCCAGCTCACTGTTCTCACACAAAAACTGCAAATAAAGGTAGACTATATAGCAGCAAAGAAAAAGCATAAGGAAAGTTTTTGCTTTGAAACACCTTTTTCAGCAAAGCTGGAGTTCTTCCTGAGAGTCTGTTAGAGTCACAAAATATGGACAGGCATATAGTCTCTTTCCTAGGATAAAGACTTGTTTGAATTCATGCATAACAATCACCTCCCTTCCATTTCACAGTGTATGGATGGCCTGGATGGAAATGGCACTTGTGTTTGCTCTGAGGCATTTCAAGGCTTGAGCTGCCAGTTCTGCTCAGACCCTGGCAAATACGGACCTCGGTGTGACAAAGGTAAGTGTGGCTGTACAGCCTCAGCACAAGAGCATGGGATATTTTTTTGGACCCTAGTGATGTTCAGGTAGGAGTTAACTGGTTGCTAAACAGTCCCTGTGGAGGATGAGCAAGATGTTCCTGGGTTATTTTCATTTCTTATTTCAAATGGACACATCATAAGCCCAGGGTCAGTGTAAATACTCTAAATTACTTTCTGCGGGGGGCATAGCTTATTTTATACTAATTTATGGTTCTTTTGATTTCTGTCTCCCTCACATAAGTAATTGAAAAGAAAATCTTTGCTATTGGGTTCCCATCTGCTATTGCCCACAACAGAACAGATTCTGCCTGCAATGACAACCATATGTATTCTAAGAACAACCAGATCTATAAACAGGTCATGTTTAGGCCACTTAACTATCCTTACTGAATAATTTCTGATGCATTTTATAGTTCATATTCTGCACTGAAATATTTAAACCTGCTGAGCCAAACCATAATACATTTGAGAGTCTACAGCATATACAACATCAAACATACGTATATTCCACATCTGTAAAACCATTTTTAGTCTTTTTTGGTATGAAACAGCTTGCCATTTATGAAGCACGGCTCACTTGAAGGTTCAGAGGTACACAGACAAAAGCTGAGACACAAATTCTATAAGAAATGGTGGCAGTTCTTAAATTCCAGTCCCACCAAAGTAAACAGTGTTTGCTTTACTAGTCATCACTGGCGCTTCTTTGGAATGCACAAAGGTTTCCTGCTGTGTCCTTTGGGCACATTGCTGTGCCTCCCAGCAGCACTAATCCACCCAGTCCCAGTAGGTCTGTGCTGCTGCTCTCTGTACCCAGCACTATGCAATCTGTAGGATCTGTGGGCTCAGTGTTTAAAGGCTTACCCTATCACTGAAAGCACAGCAAAAGTCATGCAATAAATAACTTCAGTAGTCTAGTACATAGCACTTTGATCCTACTTCTCTAAAGCACTTTGAAATTCATTGATAAGTGCACTGTAAAAATACAACAGGTTTTAAATAGTTACCCATAAAATACACCTAAAAAGACATGTCTATGATTAACAAACAGGTCCCCTGTAAAAGTGAGATTAAAAAAATCTAAACAAAAGTTTAGATTCTTGAAAAAAAATAGGAAGAGCTGATTCATAAAAGATGCTATGTAAGAATAAATGCCTTTTTCCACTATGGAATTGCACATTGTAATTTATCTCTGGTAGAGTGCCTCTGCCTATATGGGAAGTGTGATAACCGAATAGACAGTGATGGGACCTGTCTTCCTGGATCATGCAGAGCTGGATACACAGGGAAACTCTGTGAGAAGCAAATTGTTCCCTGTGAGCCCTCCCTGCAGGTCTGCCATGCACATGCAGACTGTCAGCTTAGCGACAACACAGTGAGGTAAGTCAGTAACTTGCATCAAATTAATATTCACTATGCTGCAGCTCTTTCCTATTTGCCTGACCAAAACAGTCCCTGGCAGCAGGACACAAACAGCAGCCACTGCAATACTGCTATGCAGCAAATAAGCATAATCATGGGCCACATCAGCCTTGAGTTGCAGGATAATAATTAAGAGTTCTCAATACCCTGTACCTTATATATTTAACACTGATCGATAGTTGCATACAGATCTGATCCTTGATTAATAGGCTGCCTTCCTACCAACATGTACGGAGGCTTTTAGGAAGCTCTTAGTTCTAACCATCCCTTAGTGATTTAGGAGTTAAAGCCTTGCTGAAAAAGAATGAAATTCTTAGTTTGGGGATAGATATCTTACTCTGGTCAGCTCTGGTAAGTTTTGCATGCCACAGCACTGCAGACTTCAGCACAGGTTCCCCAATCCTGACAGGACTGGTTACAAAAGTCTGTTACTGCTACAGCTGCCTTGCACTTGCCTCAGGCTCACCTTCACATGCAGCAAGTTCGCCTCTTGCCGCAGTGTATCCATAATGAGTCACGACAAAGCACAGTGGGGGGTGCTGCAGAACCCAAGCGCTTAAGTAATTCCCTCCAATATAGGTTAATCCTGGGGAGGGACCCTGGGAGACAGAGGAGCTCATTGTCTTGCACGAATTTCAGGGAGAGAGCCATCTTCTGTGTCACTGAAAGAGAGCATAGCCAGCCCATAAATAATTTAGAGCTGTTAGCTCAATTTTGCAATGATAACATCAGCTCAGAATTATTATCACTCTCTATCTTGTACACAGAGAATGGATCCCTGATTTGAATCAATTAACCCAGTCAAGATTTTGGAAAAAAACCATAACGTACACACTTGAGCTACTTGCATCACAAATCCAAAGTTCCCAATTTTAAGCCGCCTATAAATAGCAGGTTGCAGTGGAAAACAATCACTTTACTTTAGAGCTGTCCTGTCATGTGTAACGCCTCCTTCCTCCTCATGTCTCTGTAGCTGTGTTTGCAAACCTGGCTATGAGGGAGATGGCTTGAGCTGCAGCAAAGTTGATCCTTGTGCTGCTTTAAACCCTGATGGCTGCAATATCAACGTAAGTACGTGCTTTTCCCACAGAAAGGTAAGCAAAGGGGAAGGCTTGGCCAGAAACTTTTGCAGAAACGTCACAGTTTTCATTGGAGTTCCAGGCTCTTTCCCCAGACATCACTAGGGCTTAAGGCAAGCCTTATGGCTAAAGCCAGATGTCCCCTAAGAGCCCTGAATGGATGCCTCTGCACGTCCCCCAGGCTGAGTGCGTTCAGACAGGCCCAGAGGAGCACAGGTGTGTTTGCCAGGCAGGATGGACAGGCGATGGAAGGGACTGCTCAGCCATCAACAACTGCTTGCTGCCCACCACGGCACAGTGCCACCAGAATGCCACCTGCATATACGTTGGGCCGGGTCAGGTAGGTCCTCACATTCAATGTCACCTTCAGTGCAAGTCCTCCATCATTTTGCTCTGCCAGAGCTTGGGCTTCCTACCCTGTTTTCTTCCCCCAATCCTCCTCCCCCTCATGGCCACAATGTTATTTCCACATGGTGCTCTCTACCCAAAACAGTCTCCCTAAATTCCTATCGCAGTGCTCCCTCCTTTCTACGTGGTGGTGCTCTGGCAGAAAACACATTTTTAGTAAGTACATCAGTAGATGTCAGGTATAAAGGCCTTCTGAAGATATTAATCCGTGTCATTCCACTGAAGTCAATGCTAAGCTACAGAAACACAGAGAAACTAACTCACCATGTCTAGAATATGCACACTATTTTAATAATTTTAATAAATTGCTGTGTTTTATTGAAACAACAGAATGACTGTAAGTGTAAGGATGGATTTCAGGGGAATGGAATTGAATGCACACCCATAAACTCGTGCCTGGAACAAAATGGAAAATGCCATCATCTGGTGAGTAATTAATCATTCTCTGAACAAAGTGTTCAGATACATATCACACCTCGCCTCCTGCGCACACATAGAATTTATTTGCCATTTCAAGCCTGCAATTTCTGTTTAAGAAAGCACTTTCCAAGCAGTTCTACAAGCACCAAAAGCTCTGTGTGAACCATGTCAGTATGGTACATGAGCTGAAGACAGACTGCAAGGGCTGCTCCCAAATCTGCCAGTACAGAAACATCATCTCGAGCCTGGAATAAATAAACGCTGTTTCTCTACCAACAATTACAACATGGATGCACTAGCCTGCAACTGTAGGGATATTTACGCAAGTCAAGCATCTCTACCCAGGCATCTATCAGCTTTATCAGTAGCTGCATGTGCTCTGCTGTGCCCTGTAGTCCCAGCCTCAGGTGGGGCACAGGGACAGAGCTGAAGTGAGGAGCACTGGGGAGCAGAGGATGGGTCTGCTGTAGTCGAGTGAAAGAATAGGGCCCAGAATATGTAGGGAGGAAACAAGAAAAGGTGGAGCAAGAGTTTAGATTTCTACAGACTTAGTGGACTCAGGGCATGGTGGGTAGGTGATGGAGTTAGTTCCCTGGGCTGATGGACTGCATCCCACAGGAAGGTGAGAACACACATGGAATGTAAACTTATATCCTTTGTAAGTTTATATTTGTATATAAATGGATCCTAGTAAGAGACTTTACAGGCCACCCTTGCTGGATTGGTCTCCTGAGTATTTGACAAATTCTCTCTCTTTCTGGTTCAAAGGCAACTTGTCAGTTTGAGTCTTCTCGTGGCTGGGAGTGTGTGTGCCCAAAGGGCTACGAGGGGGACGGCAGAATATGCTACGGAAATGCTGCAGATGTAAGTAAGGTGGCCGCTTTCTTTGGGCACAGGACCTTCTGCACAGGTCTCACACTGGGTCTTAACCAGAGAGAATAGCAAAGCCTCTATAAACAATCAGAAAAATACGATGCCCACCGGTGATCTCTGCAAAGAGTGTTCCAGCGTGAGAACTTGCCTGATTCGTAAATAATCTGCTGTGTTTAAAAAACATGGCTTGGAAAGGGGCCTAAGGGAGCAGAGCATATTTTGAGCTTCAAACCAATTGAAAGTTTGAAATTGAAAACAAATTGAAAAACACCAGTCCCAGAGTCCAGACCTGCAGAAGTGCTTAGCACTCACCTCCCAGCTGGGAGCACCAAGCAGTCAGCTCTTCTGAAGTTGTGTCCTGCATTCTCTCTCAGTGGAAATGATCAATTTATCGTGTTGAAACAAACTGTGCTGACCCACAGGCAAGTAAAACCAAAGCAAGTCAACTGGTGAAATAAATATGCATTTAACAACACAGGAAAAATGAAAGTGTCCTCTGTCTCAGCCCTTGGCAATAATCTTACATGGCTCTCAGCACTATCTGCCACCCCTGCTTATACTATCATCTATCTCTGTTCTAAGTACTGTGGCGGAATAAGGGCTGAGTGATGTGTAAGATGTTGTACAAATATCAGCTAAAACAACATATATTTCAATCAATTTTGCATGGAGTTAAGAGAAGAATTAAATTTTAAATCACAGGAAATTAATGCTTAGCCTTGGGTCAGTACACAATACTTACCAAGGTCAGGTACACCCCTAAGCAATCAATGGCCTGATTTTCAGAGTTGGGAACTCACCATTCCCATTACCAGAAATTATCAGGATTAGAAAAGCATGAATGTCCTCTCTTTTCACACACGGCAGAAACCTCCTCCACCATGCCACATCAGCCAGGCCAGACATGGTGGGTTACACCACAGGCAAGAGCACTTTGGTACAGCTAATTATAGCTTACAAACTCATTGATCTCTCTTCTTTCTAATCAGGAGCTATCCACTCTGTCAGAAGCAGCTGCTTTTAACCAATGGGTTAATGTAAGTACACTTCATGGTTGATTTCTGTAGTATGTTCAAGTCTGCAAAAATACATGAGCCTTGTAGAGTTTAGAAATTGAAACCTCACAGCAACATTTCCATCAAGAGAGAGGAAGCTGAAGATCTGGAGAGGCATCAGAGTGCCTTTCCCACCTGTCAGAGTGCCTGTCCCACCAGTTGTGGAGGGGTTGACCATCTGGTTCCCTATTTCTGCCTGAAAAACAACTTCTGAACCCAAATTGAGGCAAGTAAGGAGGCTCCACAAGCAGCAGAGCTAGTTCCAAGCCTGCTCTCTGAGGCAGGGAGCCACATAAGCCATGCCTAACTTCGTGTGGAAACACACTGCAGCCCAGATGAAAAGCAGCAGGGTGCGAACAGAGACTGAACATGACCCCAGGTGGCTCCATCCAACTTCTCTCATTCAATAAAATGTCAGGTGGGGAGGGAAGGCAATGCCTTGCCCTCCCCATTATCACTGTGCCCCATGGCAGGACAATGCAAGTGTGTGGCTGCTCGGCGTGCTGCTGCCACAGCAAGAGAGCAGGGAAAACTCAGTCTGTGCAGGCCTGACTGAGGTGCAGGAAATAGAAGCATAGAGTGGCTTGAGTAGAAAAGGACCTTTAAAGGCTATCCTGTCCAATCTCCCTGCCATAAGCAGGGACATCTTCAACTAGATCAGGTTACTCAGAGTCCTGCCCAGCCTGGCCCTGACTGTCTCCAGGGATGGGACACCCATCACTTCCCTGAGCAACCTCTTGCAGTGTTTCACCACCATCACTGTAAAAAAAGAAATTTTCTTTCTTATATCTAATCTAAATCCACCCATTTTCAGTTTAGAACCATTATCCCTTATTCTTTTGCAAAAGGTCCTGCTAATAAGTCTGCCCCCATCTTTCTTACAAGCCCCCTTTAGGTACTGAAAGGCCACAAAAGGTCTCCCTGGAGTCTTCTTTTCTCCAGGCTGAGCAATCTCAGTGAGGAGAGAGACTAACTTGTTTGGCTCCAGATTATGGAAGAAACACCAAATTAATTTTTGAACCCCAAAGTTCTGGATACACTGGTTGTCACAATCTACTTTATATTTTCACATGCTATCATTTCTTACTGGAGCAGCAGTAACTATTAGAGGTCCTACCCCACTGTGGTTTGCTCTGTATGATTAAAGATCAAAACCAGTTTCTCCCACAAAGGGCTTAAAACCTAAATATAAGAAGGTTATAGCAAATGCATGGCAAACAAAAAAGAGCAGTGATGTGTTAATGAATAGCATCAGAAGAAGGCACAGCACTTTAACTGCTTTCAGGCTTTTCAATTTTAGATGGCTTGGGGATCATTAAAGCACATAATTGCAAGGAACACCTCAGGGAGCTTCTTAAGAGAGCTCCGTGTGGCTCATTCAAGTCAGTTGTCTGCCTAGTCTTGAGCTCAGATTGTGGCACTGGACACTACAGAGAAACTAAAGAATTTAGAGAAATGGGCACAACAGGAAATGGGGTTCACCTGCTAATGTGCTCTTTAGATAATGAGGGAGCAAATCGGGGGGAAGATTCTGTATAATCTGCTCAAACAGAGATGTGGAAATTTCTGTTACACTTCAGAGAAATGCTATCACTTAAAATAAACATTGGTAACTACAAACATGAGCAAAATAGGGAGGCATATCCATCTGTGGGTTTTTAACTTTGTACTTGAGCAGGAATGTGATGTTTACCACTTTTCATAACCAAATATTTTTCTTGCTGGTCAGGAAGGATAAGAAGAGGAAGTTTGTTGCTCTTTTATATTTAAATATTTGGAAGGTAATAGGGATGATGGCTAGAAAGAAAGATGATCTTAACAGAGACAAAATTCCCAGCTGTTTAAGGAAGCTGATTCCCTTCTTGACTTAAAACCCAATATGGGTAATGAAGGACTATCCAAAACAAGTCAGGTTCCAGGCAGCATACCAGCTGCATAAAGGTAGAACCCAAGCTCATATTGCTCCCTCAAGTTTTGCAGTACCAAAAACAGCAAGTTGTGGAGCCTGTGAAAAGTTTGGAGAAGCCCATCTTCAGCAAGATCACCTGTAAATATTTAGCTTTCCATTTTTCACTCAAAAATAAAAAAGTCCACACAACTGGAAAAATCCTCTCCAGTGGAGGCTCTTTCCATCCTTAAGGCAGATAAAAACATGGAAGATGAATTAATTCATGCACACTACAGATCTCACAATCCCCATCTAAAATTAGAGCTGTCAGCAGCAAGCTCCACTGCATTGCTAGTGGGCACAGATAATTCTTGGGCATCTTGAAAAAAATCCTAGCCATGTAAAATAGTCTTCTTCCAAATGGGAACATTGTGTCATGGGAGTTTCTTATTTCATGGTTCATAATCCTTCTATCTATTAAACAGCATGGAGTGCTCTGTAAGAGCAAGTTACTTGAATTTATCAGTAACCACTAGCATTTATCACCTCCATTTATCACCACCTTTTTTTTTTAACATTCAAGTGCATAATACAAAACCTATGAGACAGGCTAACTTTTGTGGCAGTCAAGTTACGTGTGTCATAATAAAAAAGCAATTCTGACCCTGAGCATTATTTCCGCCCTTTAAATGCTGGCAATCTATTCTGTAAAAAATAGACACTCGTTTACCATTTTTGTACAGCCCTAAGTGCTATTGTTCAAGTCATTGCTCAGTATAATAGTTTTTCCTTTCCAGGCTGGTCACAAAGCACGTCACATACTCCACCTTAAAATGTCACCAGCTACTATTTATAGGCCGTTCTTAGAATGAATTACTTTACCCTCTTTACGCAGGAGGCCAAGATAAACTCACTGTTGTCCACCACCTCAAACCTAACTGTGCTTGTGCCTTCTCTGCAAGCAATTGAAAACATGGATGAAGATGAGAAAGCCTTTTGGATGTCAAAAAGCAACATTCCAACTCTCCTTAAGTACGTTAATGGTTTGGGGGTTTGGGGGTTTTAATTAAGTGGTTTTTATGCTAAACAAGCCTTTGGTTTGAAGCCACTAGAGCAAGACAGGTATTTTGATTTTAAAGGAAGGGCATAGGATTCCCCTTCTAGTTCCAGTGGCATAAATCTCTGTAGCAAGTCCACTGGAAAAAAAAAGGCATTATTTGTATTACATCAGAAATGTTTAAAGGCTAAGCTAAGATCAGAATATGGCTGAACAAGGTGTTGTAGAAGCAATTCCTGTTTAAAACCACAGTTTTTGACACACTAAGCCTGTTTATCTGAAAAAAAAAAAAGAGAGAAAGAAAAAGAGAGAAAAAATACAAAACATTCAAATCCAGTTAATTTCCTTTAGGTATCATGTACTGACAGGAGCTTACAGCTTTGCTGATTTCCAGAATTTATCATCCTCTGACATGCTGCCAACATCGCTACAGAGCAAATTCCTACACTTGTCTAAAGAAAATGGGGTGAGATGACCTGCAAACCACTGTGGTATCACACACCAAACCCTGACCATCACTGCCACTGACATTCTTGTATTACAAAACCACACAGATATTACGCATTTTTTTTAAAAGGCCATGTAATAAAATTAAAGGTATAGTTCAATTATACTGGGCCCTCTGGCAGAAACATTAGCTTGTTTTTCTCCACAACTTTACATCACTGAAACTTGTCCACAATATAATTTATTTCTGATGTCCCAGTAGTTGCTGCAAACATTGGACAGTCTTGTAACCAAGCAGAAGGGCAGTCCCTGCCTGGAGCAGCCTGTGTGAGCTAAATTAAGACAAAGAGCATCAAGGAAACCAAATAACAGTTCAGGGAACTGGGAAGGTAGGACGAAGCAGTGATAACACACATCTCCCCATATGCAACTTGATAGTCCTAAACCACCTGAAGGTATCTTTAATGGTAAATAACTACTTACAGCCCTTCCCCCTCAGCCTTTTTATTGGGTAAATTCCACATTCTGAGGAGGATTTCCTGGAAATACACAAGTCACATTTAAGCACTTCATCCCCATTGAGGGAGGGGGACGTTGCCCCCACCTCCATGCAACAAAGGAAAAGTTATGAACACGGTCCTTCAAAGCTGCACAGAACTGGAAGGGTGTGAATCAGCTCGGAGCTCAGCCTACCCTGAGGTGGGGGCAAGTCCACCTACCCCAGGTAACCATTCCAGGGCAAGCAAGCCCAGGGCTTTGCCAGTCTGCACACAAGGAACTGCGGAGAGTCCTAAAGTCCCCTCCCCTGTGCATGACTCCCTGAGGGTAACCCAGCCTCTGGTGTGGACTGGTGCGAGCGGTGCCATGGTGCAGCCCTAGGCAAGCATTTGGGAACGTGTGGAAATGCCCGGGACGAGCTGCTAGGAAACACCACCCCAGCAATACAAATGCAAACCCTCTCTCCTCTCGCTTTTCCAGAACCTGACCCTCGAGGGCGCTCACTTTGTGGCCAGTGACATCGCATCCACAAACGGGGTCATTCACGTTATCGATAAGGTATACAATATATTGATAAGGATTTGCTCCTCTGCACCACAAGCAGAGCAAAACAGTTAACCCCCCCAGAAACTATTAACAGTCGGAAAATCCTGTTTGCACAGAGCAGCACTTTGTCCTGCATCTGATCCTCGCCGGTGATGTGGGATATCTGCTCCTTTGCAGGTGCTGACCCCGCTCCGCAGCGCTGTCATGCCGAGGCTGCTGGCCCGCCTGGAGCAAATGCCCGACTACTCCATTTTCAGGGGCTACATTATTGTAAGCTGTCACATCATTTTCACAATGTTTTCAGAACAGAGGAAGCTGTCTGCTTTGCTTGCATTTCAGACTAGTATCAGGCTATCAGTGGTCATTCTGTTGTTTTTTTTAATGTATTTCACAACAGCAATACAACCTGGCTAACGAAATAGAAGCGGCAAACACATACACAGTCTTTGCCCCAAGTAACGATGCCATAGAAAATTGCCTAAAGGATAAGAAATCTGCTACTCTGGTACGTACTACTCACAAGGCTTGTCCTAACAGCTCAGTATTTCATCTTTGTTTCAAGTGGATGGGTTACAGGGACACAGATATAGGGAGAGATTTGTTTCCCAGAAATCCAGTAAGTTAGGTTTTGTCTGTAACACCAGAGAAGGTGGAATGGCATGGATCCATCTATATTTTCCTGACTTGCTGGAAGAGCCTAGCTATTTGTTCTGTTTTAGCCTTCTCTAGATTAAAAACATGGTGATAATTTCCAAGACATCTTATCAGTAGACTTTTTTTGGTTTGGGATTTTGAGAGAAGTTTTTTTATATAAAGAGGATCAGTACAGGAGTGACCAGGAAAAACACTGAAATGAGTTTTTAGGTGAACAAAATCCAGTCCCCTGACATCACTAACACCCCATTATTAATAATGCCATGAAATATTCTGACTCTTTCATAAAACTGTCCAGATGCTTGCCTTGTCACTCTTGCAGGAACGCTATTGCCCAGCTACTTTCTGCAGACAGTGTCTGATCCCAGTTTACAAGCATTTGGTCAGTCCCAGGGCTCAGGAAAATTTCCTCTGGCAAAGCCCATTGCTGCTACCCACCCTCAGGAGCCCTCGGACAGGCTCATGCCTGACCTGGCCACCAGCTCCTCCCACCAGCATGGATGTGTCCATCCCACCTGCCCTGCTGACCTCATGCCCAGAGCTAGTTTATATTATTTTGACAGCATACCAGAAGCCAGTTTATATCCCTTTATTCATATGCCAGAAATATATTTTAGCTGCAGCAACTTTCCCTCTCTGGCATTTGTGCACTGACATATTTACAAGTTCAAACCCCCTTCTCAACCCTGCTGGTTTCCTCCGAAGATAAGCTATCCTTTTTCTGCATCATCCTAGTGCCTTTCTTCATATTTTCTCCAATTTGAAACAGCTTTATGGATTGCACATACCAAGAGCCACACACCTTGCAGAGGGAGTTTCACCCATGACTTGCCCAACGGCATTAATTCTTCCCTGTCTCTTCCAGAAATATTTAGCCTGCCACACTCTATCCCTACTTGCATGGTCTCCACTTACAGGCAGGAAGCTGAGGAGCACAGGGTTCAGATGACTCATCCCAAATCATTTACCAGCAACAGCAGACCCGTGGCAAAATACCCACTTTCACAAATGATCAAGCTCCATCTGCTCAAATGACTTTTGAACACTATTTTAGTTGTTTTTGACATAACATCTTCATTTCTACATTACTACAAGAAGAATTTATAACAAACTTTGAGAGACATCAGTCCCAGTACATCTGGATTATGCACAGAGAGAAATCGTTTTTCAGTTCCACTACTCACCAATGTTTCTTCAGTCTTTCTTCCATCCTCCCAACCTTGCCTGATGTGGCAATCTGACCAAAAAAAAAAAAAAATCAGAAAATAACCATAAGGTTAAGTCTGCCTGAGGCTTAACCTCCTTTTGAAACACTTGGGAAAACTCTACTGCAGAGGGAAGAGTTGGGCACAGGGTGGGGACACCAAATTTCTTGGCCCTGATGAGGTGAGATGTCCTAACTCTGCTGGTGATTAAAGACAGAAATCAATATGGATCAGAGTTAGATTTTCCTCCAATTCATCGAAGTCAGGAGATTAAATAAGGCTGGACTGGCTGATGGAGATTAGTTCTATCATCATTCCCACTTTCTCATCTGTAAATATTTCTTTGCCAAATCTATGGAACAAGGCCAGCCCTAAGAGACATCAAGGCCACTATTTTACTCTGTGGGCACAGCCAGGAAACATCACAGATCTCACATCCTGGAGCCACTTCATGCTTTCACACACTTCTGAAGGAGCAGAAGAGCCAGGAGCAGCATGGACATTCAGAACAAGAGAACAGTGAGCGACACGATTCCCCTCAAGGACCTTTTACTGCAAAGGGAAAGTTGCAGCAGTGCTGTCTGTTGGCTAGACAGCTCCTAAACTTTCCAAATGCCCCAGCTTCTCTCACATTGACCAATCTCTCACCAACACATCCTGCTCCTGCTTTCTTCTCCTGGTCAGGGAGAACTCTGGGAGTCTCCTGCTTCAGAACAAGATGCAGAAGCCTTAGGCAGCCCACACAAAATTTTGATGTACAGAGAGTAACTTCATCACTTTTCCATAAAATACGAATACACTCAACCAACTAGGCATAGAAAACTTTCCAATTAGCAGGCACAACTCTCAGTCTACTGACTTAATATGCCCTTAAAGATTACATACATAGATATAAAAATATAGATATCTATAAAAATTACTCTAAACATTCACTTACAATTTATTCTCTTATAGGTTATGCAGGGGTTCCCAAAGGAATAAGGAATGGATATGGAAAGATCATAAAAGCACTCATGAATATACAGCTTTTGATGTCAAAGGAACCCATGAATTTCGGAGGCCTAAAAAGTCATCTGACTTGTCCCTGAATCTATCAGCCACCCCTACATATAGAAACAGATGTTTCAGGCTCAAGCAAACCTTGGTACTCCCAGTCCAATAGCCTTTCACCCTCCATGGTCAATAAAACTTCATTATTACAGGAATGCAGGGTCTCCACAGGAGGAAATATGAAATAACTTGCCTAATAGAGAAGTTTCTCTTTAAATTCAGGCAATCTATGTTTGGCTTAAACGCTTTGGTAAATGCCAGCCCTAGGAAGTTTTGACTCTTTGTTACGTAACTCTGAATGTAATTGTGTGTTGGCAGGATGAAGGCCAAATCCGTTACCATGTTGTGCTGGATGAGAAGCTCCTGAAGAACAACCTGCACAATGGCATGCACAGGGAGACCATGCTAGGGTTCTCCTACCAGGTTGGGTT
Source organism: Mystacornis crossleyi (assembly GCA_013400655.1). Classification (NCBI taxonomy): domain Eukaryota; kingdom Metazoa; phylum Chordata; class Aves; order Passeriformes; family Timaliidae; genus Mystacornis; species Mystacornis crossleyi. The sequence continues at coordinate 16,937 of VYZQ01027483.1, read as the reverse complement.
CTTCCTCCACAACAGCCAGGTACTGCTGTCTGCACTTGCTGGGAGAAACAGGCCTCCTGCTTTTTACCAATCCAGCTTCAACTTTAAACTGACATGCAGTGAAAGGGAACTGTGCATCCCTCATTAGCTTCTGTGACTCAGCAGCACAAAAGTTGTCACTCAGATGCAAGGCCTGTCTCAGACCAGCTCAATTCAAAGTCACCCTTGAAGGTATCTTTGACTGAATTTGATTTCAGTAGTGCTGTTCACATTTAGCACTGAATTTTAGACACCTCTCTCTAGCAAGTACAAGCCTGCATTCCAAAGGAGTCATTAATCTGACTTCCAAGGGCTATTAGAAACCTGCCCTCAATTATAAAACATTAATTCTATTTTCTGGGGATTTAGTCCACTTTCAATCCTAGGAGCTCAAAGCACTGGGCGACAAATATGAATCGCCTTTCAATACCACTCGTGGAAAAATCAGGCACAGCAAGATTAAGAGACAAGGCCAGGAAGGGAACTTGGTCCTCCTTCTCTGTCCCAGAACTTGCTCTGGACATAGGCAAAGGAAGACAGAAAGCTTCTCACCCACAGAGTTTCAGCCCTGCTCTTTGCTCTGCCCACAGCTGATCCTTGAAAAAGCACCTGCAGTGGCACCGTTGCTGGTGAGAGCACGATGGGAGGTAGCACTGAGATTATGAAAATCCTCCTTGAAAGAGCAGCTGCTGGGAGGGTTTCTTTGGAGCCCCTCATGCCCCAGACACAGCAAACCCACCTTTTGGCATGCTTTTCCCATGCCTTCCAGTGCAGTGAAGCCGTTAAATCCAGCAGCCGGAATATGAGCAAGTGCCTGATGCTAACCACCTTTGTTGGTTTTCCTGAAGTGACCCCTATGCATTTCTCTTTTCCCTCCACCTCCTGCTGCTCAGGTTAGCATGGAGCCATGGAACACCTCTGCTGTTCTCTAACTGACTGCATGTCTTTTGCAGCTATACATAAACGATGCTCCTATAAGCTATGCAAACGTTGCCACAGACAAAGGAATTATTCATGGACTGGGAAAGGTCCTGGAAATCCAGAAGAACAGATGTGATATCAATAACACCGTGATCACTGTAAGTGGTCCTGCTCATAGAGATGCTTTAAGGCCCCTCAGAGAGGCCTATAGCCAAACACAGCTCAAATGTATAGGGCATGAGATACTACTTCCCAGCAAGGAATGCACACATTTTCCACAAAGGATATTCCTACCAGAGTTTTAGCATCTCTTAGGAGAGCTTTGGTCCTGAAATCAGTGTTTTGACAGCCTGGATAAAATATAATCCAAGTAGCTCAGGAATAAGAAATTTCTGAGCTCTAATATTCAGATAATAGTAATAACGCACTATTCTACGTCTTTGTAGCCAGGCCACTTGTTTCTAAAGTGGGAAGCATCACTTTAGAAGAGCAGATAAAAATGACCAAGTGATCTTTCCTTCTTCCCCTTGGGAGATGGATGTCCCCACAGAGTCGGTCATAGGGATATCCTTCCTTGCTGAGCAGGACAGCTTCTCTCACCATCTTTACCAAAGGCGTTATCCTGATAATACACCTCAAGGACTAGATTTAGAAATATGGCTGGAAATCATGCTCTTTCTGTGAAACAACCTGCCTGCAGCTCTATACAATCTGTTAACTACCTCTCATTTGCGTTGCTTAAGGAGAAGTGCAGAATTTGTTCACAACCATCAAGTTGTCCCCCAGGAACAAAAGAAATAGTAAGTATTTTTACATTAATACTAGAGTCGTTGGGGTTTTTTACATCAAAACTGACTATAGATGCATTCAATCCTGGTTTTAATATAATTGCCTCAGTTTCAACAAAAGATGTAGTATTTACTTCAGCCTGCTACATATATTGCTTATAGTCAACAGATTCAATCCACCCTGACCTTAGACATTTTTTTTTAAATCTACCTGGGATCAAGGTAGAAGAAGGGCAGCTTAAAAACAATTTTATATTTCAAGGTCAGTTTCTCATACACACTGGGGCAATTAAAGACTCCTCAAACTGCAAAGTTTACCTCTACCATGCGAAATTAAGGGAGTTAAATGTGGTCTGGAGTATGCCAGCTCCAGAAGGAACTACAGAACCAGCTTTGAGCCCTTCAAATCACAGATGTATAGAAGGGCAAACTCAATCCCCACCCCCAGCAATATGCCGTGAGTTATGGTCACAAGGAGTCTTGGAGATTATAGAGATTTTGGGTGCCCAGGTCCGACACATGAGAACTGCAGATATTTAGAGTTTCTTGGTACCTAACTTATCTCTGAAAGCCCCTCCATTGGGATTACATAAGTATATTTTCTTCATTATTTATTTTTCTTTATTAATTATGCCAGTAATAGTATTCCGAAGCAGATCAAGTCCCATCCACCTCATCAAAGTACTTGACTGGCAAATTTAAGTCCTCATGGGTAAAACTCAAAATCATTAACATTTCCTTTACAATGAACAGCTGGATGGATGCTTGTCTCAATCTCCTCACAAGTGTGCATTGAGATCAAACGCTTTCGTCAGCAAACAATCTTTCCCAATTGTGTTCAGACCTGGAAGATAATGTTTCAACAGCTGTTTTTTGCAGAACTTCATAAACTCAGTTTTCCAAGAATAATTAAAAAGATCAGAAAATGTGAAAACTTAAAAAAAAAAGAAAAGGTTGCAAAACTTCTGAATAGAATCTGTTCAGTTCTGAGCAAAGGCAATTTTAGACATCTTTAAACACCACAAGACACCGAGTTAAACTGATCATATGTTCACTAAAAATTATTTAACTAATACATTTTTATTTCTAAAAGTATTTCCTTCATTTTAATTTTGACTCTGTGAGTCAGTGCACAGCATGCATAAATTTAATGACCCATTTTTTAACACATTTGAAAGTAGCTGATCAATATTATTCAGAAGTGCATCTGTTTCTCCAACATTTGCTCAGGCAGGGGAGAAGAAGTACTGTGTCCTCACAGAAAACCACATGAGACTCTATACCATCCAGATCGGGTGCCAGCCCAAGTGTGCTAAAACCATCATTGTGAGTTCACTCTTTCTGTTGGGGTAAAGACCAGGAACCCCCTTCCCTGAGCTTCAGCCTCCTCATAATTCCCACTAAGCACACACAGCATGTCAAGGCAGTTCCTGACAATGTGTTTATTGGCCTTTATTCTGGACACAGCAGAGACTGAAAGGTTAAAGAATGAGGATAGCTGCAGCACAGGGAGGGCTGGGAGCTGACGTGGTGCAGAGGGAGCACAGGTTTGGGAAGGGTAACCCTGTTCTTGTCCCTAGCAATTCTGTCCACTTTTCCCTGCGGTGGTGAAGAGTACCTGGATCCCACCAAGGACTGGGGGTGACAGCCTGAGTCCTGGCACACTGAGGAGGGTGGTCACAGACCGGCAGAGCTGATGTACTGCTAAAAATCACTGAATCAAAGACTAGTTTGGGTTGGAAGGGGCCTCAAATATCATCATTCCCACCCCTCTGCCATGCCCAGGGACACCTTCCCCTAGACCAGGTTGCTCAAAGCCCAATCCAGTCTGGCCTTGAACACTTCCAGGGACAGAGCATCCATAATTTCCCTGGGCCTCCTGTGCCACTGTGTCACCACCCTCACAGGAAAGAATTTCTTCCTTATACCTAACTAAACCTACCCTCTTTCAGTTTGACACCATTCCCCCTGGTCCTATCACTACAAGCCCTTGTAAAAATCCAGATCTCTCATTCACCCTGCTTGCCACCCTGACCCTCAGCACAGCCCTTCTGGGTTTCCAGACCAGGGAGTGCTGCGCGGGGTTCTTCGGCCAGCAGTGCCAGCCCTGCCCAGGAAAAGCCGGGAGCGCCTGCTTCGGGAACGGCGTGTGCCTGGACGGCATCAACGGCACGGGCACCTGCCAGTGCGAGGAGGGGTTTGTGGGCACGGCCTGCGAGGGCTGCAGCGAGGGCAAATACGGCCCCAACTGTGACCAAGGTACTGAGCGTCCCCACACCACACAGGAGCTTTGCTGGCCTTGTCAGGTGTCCACATTTCCCCCTTTTATCTCCTAACCATGTTCAGTCTACATTCTAGAAAGGTACAGCACTTCCAGGATGATAAGCCAGTCTTGGAAAACATCATTAACCCCTTTTCTTTCCCCATAATGGTGTTTTCTCTCTAATGCCTTGGCTGGAGACAGTGCCCTCCACTCTGGCACATTACTGACTTTGAACAGCATCCAGCAAGAAAAATCCTCTTTAGCACTGCTATTTTTCACCAATTCCTTCTTGTTAAAGTACAATTTCAGACCCTGCATTTGCGAATAGAGGGAAGATAAGCATAGTTTGAATTTAGAGTTATTGTGTAAATAGAAACCGAAAGGCACAGGACAAAGCAGTGAAACAGCCTAGAGCAGAAGATGCCATCAGCAGGGGATGTTTGGGCCACCCCTGCTGTCCTTCCTGCTCCTTGCTGCACACTGCTGCACTGCCAGGGACGGTGACTTCCCCCATCTCTCCCACAGCATGCACTTGTGTCCATGGGAAATGCAGCAGCGGGATCGACGGGGACGGCTCCTGTGAATGTGACGTTGGCTGGAGGGGAGTGACGTGTGAGACTGGTGAGTGTCCTGTCTTTTCTGTTCTGGGGTGAGAAGTGAGCTTTTCAGAAAATGACAGAACTACAGCCATGATCAGATCCCAGTGCAGCTTCCCACATGCAGTGAAATATGGGTCATATTCCTGTGCTATGACAATTAATTACTGTATTGTTAGGGAGCCAGAGGAGATACTGCTCATGGTACTGAAACGCTTACTTACCCAATTCTCTACCTGTGTCACCCTCTATCTGCCCCAAAAGAATATCCCATTTATTAAAGCTATATGTTTTCCAGAGCAGGATTACCCAGCGAATTTTGACCCTCAGATCAAAAGCCTCTCAAGTGCTTCAATAAGTTGATTTAGCTATACAACACCAGATACTAAATTATGTTCTTCCTAATTCAATAAAAAATAATTTAAAAATAAATCATTTTGTGCTGGCTTAATCCAGCTCCTATATCCAATCAAATTATATTCTATTTAGACATAATTAAAATGTATTCAGTAACTATTTCAAAACTCTACCTGTAATAGTATAAAATTTTAAAATGTTACAAACACATTAATAATAGCATTCAAGATCAGTTTTAAATTTTCCCAGGAAACAATTAGTAATAAGTAAAGCTTTGTAAGAGGGTTGCTATAGTTGCTATGTCTGAGAAAAAATTCAGCTCCTTTAGAAAGCCTACCCTTACATAGTTCAACTAATATTATTCGCCAGACTAAATGCAGATAAATGACAGCAGGTGCAATGTTTTCCTGACAAATACGACACAACTCTTCCTTGCAAGTGGATTTAAGTGGTATCCACTGATCTATACAGACTCTACAGATGGAGTCTCTGTAGAGACTGAGAGCACAGTTGCCTGATGCAGAGCTCAGACTCCAGCTCCACATGGTAGGAACAAGAGACTCTGAACCCTAAAAGGATGTTGACCCAAAAGGTTCTGATCCCTGCTTCATTTTTTTTTTCCACTTGCAGAAATCAAAGACGACGCATGTAACGCCTCATGCCACACCAGTGCTAAGTATGTGTGAAATGTACTGATTTAGAGGAGAGGGGAGAAAAAGGGGATCTCTTGCAAGGCAAAAATCATAGTCTACCTTGCTCATGAATTTTCAGCAGCATATCTCACAGAGATAGGGAGCAATGTAAATCTAGTGTATATGGTGATGAAGCCAAAAAGTTCAAAGCTCCCCTCTTCACATCAAAATATACAAACAACAACAACAACAAAATGCTCTCACCAGTCCAACACCAATATTGGGACATTAAGTAGTTTTCAAAGGAGCAAGTAAGCCCTACTGAGGCATTTACTGAAGTTCATCTGTCCCCTCACCACTGACCAGACAGCAAGATTTACACTAGCCAAGACAGTTCAAAAAAATAAGGAAAGGTGGCTACAAAGACTCCACATTTTCAGTCACAGCTCTTCTGTAGGATCTGAGAAACCAGAGGGACAAACCCTCTTTTTCCCAGATGTAGGTAATTCTCTCCCCTGTGTGTTTGTAACCTTCAGTTCACTGTAGCAATATTTTACCAGGCTTTTTGGAAAAAACTACACTCTCAAATTTGCTCATGGGGACCCTACGCGTTCTGGAATCAAGACTGTGTTTCTGACAGAAGGAGATTGTTCTTCTCTTATGTATTTTTCATCCACTGACATACACCTGTAGGTGTGAGGATAGATGGAGGCATGGCAGGAGCAGGGGGGAATGATGAATTGTGCTGGCTGCATTGTGATGTTGTCCCTGGGTGATACCAGGGAGCAATCCCTGTGTTGCACAGAGCTCACAGGGCAGTAAACTCACATACTCGCATACAGAAGGCCAAATTGGCCATAAAAGAAACAAACATAGAGAACTCGGATGCCAGGCTCCCTCCCCTGTGCATCAGTGCTGCTGCATCCCTCTTAAACTGTGCACACAAACAAAAATTGTGCACAGCTCTTTGGGTGAGTAGACATGCAAATTCTGGAGTTCTGCACACAAAAAAAAAATGGGATACTCAAAGACCAAAGCATGGAATTCTAATACCTAAAATAATACATCCAAAATACATTTGAAAAGCTTGGTCCAACTAGGTCCATTTTTATGGTTGTAATTACCTCTTACTGTATGGTTAAATGCCTTGTTATTTCTATGCAACATTTCCTTCAGAACAACTCACAAAAACAAGGGCTGTACAAAAGACTTGACCAATTTTTTTTCCTCTCTTTTAAATGTTGCCTCCCTCCTTTTACTTCATTAGCTGCCTTCTCCTATCAAATGGCACTGCCTATTGCAAGTGTGCAGCTGGGTTTGAGGGGAACGGGACATTCTGCACAGGCAAGTGAACTTTGTTTCTCCCTTTTGAAAATAAAAAAGAAAAAGAAATCAAAGAAGCATGCTTGAAGCACACTCTGGTCACAGTAGGGTTGGTGAGAGATGAGCACTTCCCTATGCACCAGTTAAAAAGCAGGAATTGTTGCCAGTTCCCTCAAAACAAATAGCAGCCCAACAGGTGCGGATTCACAGCAAACAAAGGACTCCAAATCTCCAAGTTGCGGGGCATTGTGCTGAGGAAGACCAGAGAAAAGGGAACATGCTGTGCACAGCCCCAGCCCCATTGTTTGCAGAGTAATGAAACCTGGTTTGTGACTTTTACTCCCTTTCCCAACAAAGCCCAGCAAAGCGAGGCCAATTCAGGGTACAATAACACTTCCAGCTATTGGAAGCTGTGCAGCTCTACTATTTCCTCAGCTTTCTGAACTTGCTCCGATTTCTGGTATGGTAAAATCCCTTTCTTCAGACTTGAGAAATTTAAGAGACCCTCAGAAAGGGGCAACAGCACCTTAGCCTAAATGTTCCTCCAAGAATCTGAGTTATCCAAAATAGACTGCTTCCAGCTACAATAATCATAATTAATTGTAACTTTTTCTTAATTCTTAACTGATTAAAATACTAATGCTTTTCAGAACAGAAGCCTGTTTTTCTACTTACTCACAATGGCTGTCAGGGTCCTAATTCCAGACTTTAGCACTCTTACTGCCTGTTTTCATTTTCTCTTCTGGCACAAGACACCCAAATCCATTTTAACTTACTAGGGGGCAATTCCCCATGTGCAGGAAAAGAGCTGGGTGACACAGGTCACCCATAAAACTCTGCACTCACCCTTGTTCTCCTATACAGGATTCCTGGGCAAAACTAGGTACAGAAAAAAAAATCCGTTCCTGGTTTGAAATTGCTGAAACAGCAATATAGGGTAATTTGTAGGAAAAATTAAAGTAATGTTCAGGCTGATTTGAGTCACACGGAAGGCCAGACAAGGCTCCCTACCTGATCTCAAGTTGTGAGCATCCAGCTCATCCAGAGTTGGAGAAACAGGATGAGTATCCATCTGTATAACAACCAGGACTTTCTGCCACAGGAGGACTAGGTGGCATTACGCTCTAGACCTCCTGCAAGAGAAGTTATATGATCTGTGTGCAGAAAACGTCAAGCTCAGGGAACGCTTAAATGGCCATTTAAACTAGAAACGAACACGAACATCCCTTTTTTTGGTGTTTTGTTGAAATGGGCAGAATTGGAATATGGAAAGTTACTGAAAATCAGTCCTGGATGAATTCTAACGTTCCAGACTAGAAAAATCATTTCAGCTTTCCCTCTTGAAACAATAATAGATATTAAATATCTGGCACTAAAGAAGCCTGCGGCCTCTTAATTCAGAAAGACTCTGTGTTCCGAAAACATTAGTAAAACCACTTGAAAGATGGAGACGGATTATCACGAGATTCAAGAAGTCCAGGCACATTGGTTTAATCTCTGCTGTTGTCCCTGCGCAGCTATCGATGCCTGTGAGAGCGGCAACGGGGGCTGTTCTGCCAAGGCAGAGTGCAGGAGAACAACACCGGGAAACAGAGCCTGCGTCTGCAGCGCCGGCTACACCGGAGATGGGATCGTCTGCATTGGTAAGCACTGGCCCTGTCTCATATATTACACAGAGGAAAAGCACAGGAGCTAGTTTTCCTGTGGAGGGATGGTCCTTCTTCCCCTCTGGCCCAGAAGTGCTGCTTGCTGATACCATATCCCCTGATGCCAAAGGCATCTCTTTCTGCCACATGGCTGGTACCACTTGGCAAACCGCGCATCTGCAGCAGCGTGGTGTGACACCAAATCTTATCAAGAAACATCTGCCTCTAGCAAGGATAACACCACCTTCAGCAGCTTGATACACACACACTCCTCTGACCATCACAAGCTAAGACTTTTTGATACCGTACCTCCCCGGGTTTGGTTTCAGAAATGCTGCTGGCAGGGCTTTAGCCTTCACCAAGACAACTGAAGACCTAGACTGAGGTACTGCATAGCTGAGGGAACGAATTTTGTCATGAATCTGAATTCCTAGTATGCTTTACTTAAAATTCTTCCTCCTTGGGTTTTCAGAATTACTCTCTCTTTATTACACCATTTCTGTTTTATATAGAAATCAACCCTTGTCTTGTGAACAATGGTGGATGTGACAGAAATGCAGAATGCACGCAGACTGGGCCCAATCAAGTGAGTACTTTGTTAGTGACGAAAAATAGGCCTGGTCAAGTGTTTGTTGCTGGGTAGAGAAAGATTTCCCCATGTCAGTTTTGTTCTTAAATAGAAAAGTGAATTCCATAACAATTCTGGAAAGTATATGCTTCCCTCAAAAAGGCATTTGAGGGGGAGTGCAGACAAACATGGAAAAAACATCAATTTCAGGGAAAGAAATCCAAAACTGCAGAGGAAAGCAGTGTTTTATTATTTCAAGTGGTTGTTTTTCTCCTTCCTGGGAAGTTTTGATACGAAAACCTGTCAGTTTGAAAGTATTGCTAGACAATGTTTCTTTTATTGTTATAGAAACTGTCCATGGAAAAATTCCATTTTAGATCAGCCCTTCTCCCCGCACAGCTCAAATGTATTCACAAGGAAAGAAAATGGCCTAAATCATAGCTCTTGCATAGGGGTTACAGCATTCCAGCATCCACTCCCTCCTCTGCTGATCTCTACATCTCTGGAAGTAGTAGCTACAACCTGTTTATTTCTTCTTTCTTACCTGTGAGAACGTAATTAACATCAGCGTCATAACAAAATTACTCTACTACAAAATCCCAGCACTGCAAAGGCAAATTTATAGGAGAGAAATGCATCTGCTTTCTGTAGGGCTCTCACTCATCCAGGAGGTACAAAAGCACTGCTATTAGACTATCTCCCAGTTTTATTTCTGCTGCAGAAATCTCATTGAATTTTCAATTTCCTGCATATTAAATTTAAATTCCAATTTGAGAACCATTAAGCAGTGAATTGGAGAATATAACTCATTTCTTTGCAATTATTTTTCATCTTCATGATAACTGCAAGTGCAAAATAAAGTAACCAGGACAAAGTGTCAGATGCATTTTCACTGCACGGGAAGTTGCCATTAACATCAGGACACAATTCCAGGTGTGTTCTGAAGATACATTTCATCACTTTAAAAAAGCAGGCAAAGGAAAGGGATAAGAGAGGAATACCAACTTATGCAAAAAACATGAGGCAAACAAATTAGGGGTTTATCCTGTTTTGTCAGCAAGAAAATAATGTGCAGATGTCAGAGGGGTCATTTCAAATAACCAGGATGGCAGAGAGGAGACCAGAGATGGATAGTCAGGGAAAAGGCAGAGCCTATTGAAATTTGTCACTTCCCAATCTCAGTTTATGGTTGCTCATACTGGCCAAGAAATTGCTGTGGGAGACATGATGTGCTTTTAGCTTAATAAATTGCACATCACATCACCATGAAATTATCTGGGGAAAAAAGTAAACTATATGTATGTGTGCTGAAAAAAAAATTGAAGCATTTTTCAATGTGTACATGTTTTCTAATTTTGCTTTGTAGGCAGTATGTAATTGCCTGAAGGGATATTCTGGAGATGGCAAAATATGCACATACATCAGTCTGTGTTCACAAGTGAGTATCTGTTTAAGGAGACAATTTAAGGTCTCATTATAATCATTATCCTTTTGGGGGTTGTATGCATTCTAAACTAAGTTAGGTGTGCTAAGAATCAAATTATGTTACCTTGGCTAATCTATAAATATTCTTGGTTCAGTACATGCTTTAGTGCTGTCACTATGAGAGAAACTAAATATGCAGGAAGGGCTTTTCCTTGACCACAGCCTGGACATAACTCAAGTGAGGGCCTGGACTCATCCTTGAGTCTTAAATAACCTGCTTCAAATCCAGTCCAGAGAAACAGGCCCTGGTCCGTAGTGCTAAAAACCTAAGTCAGCAAATTATTTGTCATACAGAGTTCCTACAAAAAGCCAACAAAGCCATTTCCTTCCACACCACCCAACCAGGACATTCCATGGCATTCCCCATTCTGCCTCTCACTCGTCACTGCAGGCTGAGAATTAGCCACATTTGTTTTGCACAAGCTGGCTCACACATTGCAAGACACATACTGGCAATCACTGTGGTTCTCTGCACCAGCTGCCCTACTCTGCCTCTTGGCAAGCTGCAGCAGGGACAGATCCACTCTCCCGTGTACAGTAACCCTCTGTGCTCTGAGCACAGTAACAATAATTCTCACCCTCCCAGCCTGGCCTGTCAGCTGGCTTTCTCTAACCTTCAAAGGTTGCAGAGATGAAAGAGCAAGGGCAAAAACAGAAGCTGGAGTAAGGGGAGTTTAAAGTCATGAGCCACTGCTCTCTATGGTTTTGTATTCTCTTGCTTTTTCCTATGCTGTGTGCCAGCAGATCTGATTCCACTTGACTCATTATGCCAGGCTAATTATGTATTAAAAAGTAAAGATTATCTTGAGGAGCATCAGTGTCATACCAGAGGCTAACCTGGCTTCACAAAGATCAAACCTCTGTGCAGCAAAGCTTCACAGGTAGCTAACGCTGCCAACACTCTGCCTAAGCCAAGGCAAATCCATAGCAAATCCACCCAAACCCACGGCTTACAGCCAGGCATCTCTCTGACCTGTCAAGTCAGGCCCCACTAGTAGCTCCCAAAGGAGCTTCTGCTCCCTCTCATGGCCCATGGGAAAGGACACCTGAAACGATCAGCAACAGAAAGTACAGCATGAAATAAGTACAAGAAGGGGGGGAAAAAAAAAAAGAGCTCAATTTTCCCCAATTTGCTCTCAAGCCAGGATAAAAACTTATTTGCAAGCTGAGGTGCTAACAGGGGAGCACCTACTCACAACTGGGCAGAGCTCTGAGCCCCAACATGCCTCTCCTGAGTGAGGAACATCTTGGTTTAGCACAGGGAGCTTTCTGAAGTCAGGCAGCTAGGTGAGCATCCACTGCTCCAGGCCCAAAGTTGCACTGGCAGTGGACTCGTTTTAGAGACGAGGCAAGTCCCTGTTCCAGCTGACCTGGGCCATCAGACAGACAAGGAAAAACAGACAGTCCTATGCTAATGCTCCTCTGTAAATTCAGGCTCCTGGCACCATCACAGTGGTTTACAGTGTGTAAATAGTTCCCTTTAGAGTAAGTCAGTGCTGCACTGGCAGGGAAGCTAAGACTCATCCCTAAGGCACAGAGTGAGACTTGCATGCAAGTATTTTGCATCCTTGCAGCATCGTGAACTGTTGCATTCAGCCTCCGCCTTCCTAGAGAGCGCAGGGGGTTTCCTTNGGGTGGAGGGGGGAAAGACCACATGGGGAGGGGCAGGGAATTCAGCAAAGAGGGAGTGGGAAAACAGATCTCCAAAGTGAACTAAATATATAAGGAGGGAATCAAAACTATATCCTCTGCATAAAAGGAGACTGATTTTTTATAAACCCTACATGCTCTCTAGTGTTTTCAAGAAAATATATGCCATCAGATGTTCCAGAAAAATGTGGTTTCGAAAAGATCTTGTGATTAAACCTTTCTAAATTATACATATGGGGGGAAAAAAGTGGTGAATTGGAATTGTTTTATACACCTGACAATGAAGGAATTATATATTTTAAATTTTGTTCTTACAAGAATAATGGAGGCTGCAGTGAATTTGCCATCTGTAATGACACTGAGCTGACAGAGAGGACCTGCACTTGCAAACCTAACTACATTGGGGATGGTTTTAAGTGCCGAGGCAACATCTTCCAGGTAAAGTGCTTCACATGTTTGCTGTCTCCTATTTTTCTTCACATAGTTACTTAATACAGTGGCTGAAACGTGCCATTTTTCTCTTGGACAAATTTGAAATTATCCCAATCCAAGAAACCAGGAATAGGAACAGGATGCTGCAAGATAACCTTAACTGCCAAGGCAAAAAAAAAAAAGGAAACCCTGGTGAACAATCGTTATGACTGCAGTACTAGGGAGTTTTAGGTTTCAAAGAAGCCTACTGTTTGAGAGCAAGGTAACAACAGAACAGAAGCAATACAGATATGCAGCACTTACTCCAAACCAGAAGTTCCCTTGCTTTTATGAGAGATGCATTTACAGCACTGTTACAGAGTCTTGTTCTTAATTTCAGGAGCTTCTCAGGAACTCTAACACATCTAGTTTTTATTACCACTTAGAGGTAAGAAAAGGTTGGGTGGTTGTGGTTTGTTGGGGTTTTTTGGGGGGAGGGTTCTCCTCCTTTTTTTTCTTCGAGAGTGTAAAGGGGAGAGAAGCAAGCAAGAATATGGTGTGTACCAACATCCTTCAATGTAATTGGGGATGGATTTGGATTACCACTCACTAATACTTGAGATGCTCTAATTTAAACTAATAACTGTCACTAAAACAGTAATAATGATCTAGAATATTAATGATCAAGATCCCAGGGAAATGTAAGGCCTCCAGACTGGGCATAAAACTGAAGCTTCATCCGTTCACAGCCTGAGATCTGCCGCCACATCTCTCGTGAATTCTGAGGCAAGAACATACCACTCATTTACTACCCCTTCTGCATCTCCAAATGGCAATATTTTCAGTTGTCTCCCTGAAACATCACAGGGTGCTCTGTCTTGCAAGACAGCCAGTGTGCAGCCAGCTCTCACTGATTTTTGGAGACTGGCAACAGCAATTCTCTGTTTACCAGAAGCCTTGGGACAGCACAGACCTGTATACTGGCCTGCTCACCTAAAGACCTATGATCTAGTTTCAGTTCTGCTACCATGGTAGACAGGTGGCTTCCTCTCACTTTAGCAGAACTCTCTTCTTATTTTAGCTTGCCTGCAATAGCCCAAGTCCATCAGTACTCCTAATCAAATTCCCTCATCTGTTTCTCATTGCAGAGGAGATAGAGATGTGACTACAAGTCAAAAAACCAAAATCTTCGATTTAATACATGTGAGCAGAGGTGACAGATGAGGCTAGGAGTCAAAGCCCACATGAGGAGTTTCTCTCACCCTTGCGTTGCAGGGAAGAGAACTCCACATGTGGCAGCAATGGGGCTGCAGGCACCACCTCCCCCTCCACAGGACAGCGCCCGTGTGGCATCACAGGCATTAACTCATGGCTGCTTTATCCTCTTAAATTTGGCAGGCCTTGTCTATCAGAGATATCGCAGGCCCCGGCCCTTTCACTCTGTTTGTCCCTCGCACAGACGTACTGAAAAGCGACCCACGAGTAAGTAAAAGGGGCAGGCACTGTGGGTGAGCTGTCCCTGGGCTTTCTGCTTCAGATGCCTCATTCAGCTGCTTCTCAATTCCTCCACTCCCCACTGCAGGTCAAGGACTGGATTGCCAAGGGAGTGATGGCTCAGGTGCTCCGGTACCACGTGGTGGGTTGTGCCAATCTGTTGTACAAGGACCTGGCAGCAATCACCAACGTCACCTCTCTCCACGGGGACCTGATACACATCAGCTACTCCCAGGTAACCCAACATGGAGAGACAGGGAACAGAACAGTAAAACAGTCTACTACCATTCAGCTTTTTTAAAAACTTCAGTAGTTCCCTTTTCCTCCTCTGATGAACAAAAATAAATAAATGACTTTCAAATAAGATTGCCTGTTCAGCTGAAGTGTTCAGCACATACTCAGTATGCCAAGAGTGGAGTTGTACAATCCTTGCTTTGACACAGGCTATTTTATCCTCAGATAAAATAGCTTTATGAGCATGATGCGAGTTTGAAAAAGCAAAGGGCAATTTATTAAAGCTGAAAGTACTGTTTGCTGCAAAGAAAAGGCAGTCTGGGCTCATTATATCAAAGAAATTCAGCATCAACCTCAGCTTCCCACTAGGTTTCACCGAAAAAAAAAGTTTTTGTTGCCTTTCCAGGACTCACTGGTTTTGAACGACAAAGCTGAAATTATACTCAGTGATGCTGTTGGCACAAATGGTGTGATCCATGTCATAAACCAAATTCTGGTCCCATCACATATGCAGGATTTCCCCCTCAAGAAGGTATGTGCAGCTTATCACCATTCCCAACCCAGGGGCTTTTCCACAGTTACTGTCAGATATGTAAACCATATAAGTCAACCAAAAAAAAAAAAAAAAAGATGCTAAAAAGGCCTTATACAAACATTGTCTGACACTGCTGAATAAATTCAATATTATATTTCAAATTCACTGGAATTACAGCTAAAGTAAGGACAGTATAAGAGGATTTCTGCAGAGGGCTTTTACAGCAGCTTTGATTTTATAACAAAAAGTGACTTACAGGCAAAAGCAAGCCCTTATCTGTGTTTTTAATGCCCAAATAATGTATTTCTTAGGTAAATTACTCACTTTTCTTTCTTTGCAGGAAAGTCTTAAAATGGTTGCAGCCAAGCATGGGTACATTCTGTTCAGCACTTTGCTAGAGGTAAGGACACAAGAGACAGGAGCCATTAGGAAAAGGTTGCAAACAATTTTTTTTTAAAGACCATAGCGCACACACAGCACACGACATCACTGGCAGGATTTTGTTCAGCAGAACCAAAGGGCTCACAATACAGTACGTGACAACCCTGGTCACCACCGGTGACACTCCCACAGAGGTGGGGGGATTCAAGCAGACCCACAGCCACCTTTCCCTTCCCCACTCAGCTCTGCCCCACTGTATATCAGCTCAACTCATGCCTCTGATTTTCAGAGTCAAGGGGTTTGCAGGCTTTGACCAGGCAGCCCACAGGGCACTACACCCCAGTTGTACCAGACATTCACCCCACAGGGTCAGTGTCACTCTGGACAGAGCATTAACCTTCCACCCCAATATTTGCTGTGTTGCAGAAAAACAACCTGCTTGGGCTAATCAACGATCCCATTCACAAACCCGTCACACTCTTCTGGCCCACAGACACGGCCATCCGTGGGCTGCCACAGGAGCAGCAGGACTTCCTCTTCAAGAAGTCCAACACCGACAAACTGGTGCAGTACCTCAAATTTCACGTTGTCCGTGATGCTGCGGTAAGCCCTTGCTTTATTTGGGAGCAGTGCCACAGCCAAAACACGCAAGCCCAGACGTGCATCTCCCCTTCTCCTTCCCAGGTGCTGGCCTACCAGCTCCCCAGCTCCACCTCACTGAAGACCCTGCAGGGCTCCAACCTCAGTGTGAGCTGTGGGGATAACGGGGAGATCGTAAGTGTTCACTCTGCTGGCACATTTATCCCTCACCCCTGGTGCAGGATCGGCTCTTGCAGACCACACTGTGCCTTTGCACAGCCCCCACGGAGGGTCAGGGGCACCAAAACTTCATTGGTCATCACCACTACATGCCAAGAGCCACACCAACAGATTCTAGATTATTTGCAGGACTTTTTGGAGCTGTCATTTGCTTTGTTGTCAGATGCTATTTGTTCAAAACGGCTCTCAGTTATCTTGAAACTGAAATAGCAGCACACTAACTTCTACAGTAAAACACCAGTGCAAAACCACCAAGATCAACCTTGTTTTGAACCCCAAGAATGCAGCATCTGTATGCAAACTCTGGTGTGTAAGGGCTTACAGGCTAAGACTGCAGGCACACACATAGCCTGATAAACCAGAACAATATCACATTTTTCTTTGCAAACGTATTAGATCATACCTGGCAAGCACCTAAGTCTAAATATGCAAAAGGTAAACCTGTGGACATCGGGCTGGCATAATCTGTCCTCTTCAGAAAAGATAGGTATCACAGAATCAGAGGATGATTTGGGTTGGAAGGAACCTTGAAGAGCATCCATTTCCAACCCCCTTGTTATGGACATTGACACCTTACACTTGACCGGGTTGCTCAAAGTCCCATTCAACCTGTCCAATTCAGGGATGGGACATCCACAGTTCTTTGGGCAACTTCTTCCAGTGTCTCGCCAACCTCACAGTAAATAATTTCCTCCCAGTATCCAATCTAAACCCACCTTCTTTCAGTTAAAAGCCATTGCCCCTTGTTTTATCATTACCTGCCCTTGTTAAAAGTCCTTCTCCAACTCTCATCTATCCCCACTTAGGGACTGGAAG
>VYZQ01027482.1:9928-21826 GCA_013400655.1 Mystacornis crossleyi | reverse complement strand
TCTGTTAATGGGCCCATCAATGCCTTGCCTCATGACTCATCATCCCATTGTGAGATGCTCTGCCCAGGAGGAGGAACTGAGTGCTTCCCGTCTGTGTGTACTTGGAGGTTTGGAACATCACAGACAGCCTTTTCCACTGGATTCCCAGAGGAAGACCTGTGGAGGCCAGTGGGCCTGCTGACCGAGGGACTAAACACAGTAACAATTTAGTTTTTACCTTCCTTCTTGTTTTGATGATGAAATTAGAAAATTTCACATGAAGAGTTGTAATTGCAATCAATAAAAAAAATTTGGAAAAAAACCTGCTAAAACCAAACACCATGTTTTAAAACGTGCTTCTAAATAACTGGACCATTGTGTGCTTTAAATCCAGGTACCTGGTACACATTTGGGCTCTGGGTCCCCCGGAGGGAAAAGCCCTAGGACGCAGTCCTCGATTATGGTGACAAAAATGGCCTTTACCAGGATGCTTTGTTCCATTATGTTAATGTAACCCAGTTCTGCTTCCCCAGTTGGCCTGTTGGCCTCCCCACCCCTTTCTACCTTATCTGGAAGGTTCTCCTATTTCCCTGTTCCCCCCATTGGTCCTGCTCCCTCAGAGTTTCCTCATTTGCTCCCATACCTTAGGCCCACCTATACACTGCCCCCATGCCCTCAGATTGTTGGTCCCTGGTGCTCTCTCTCCACCCTTACTGACCCCATATATAAACCTGGACCCTTCCACTTTCTCTCCTTCTTCGTCCTCTCTTCATTCTCCCGTCGTCTCCCTGGATCTACTCCACATGTGTGGCCAGAATAAACTTCTCCCATGGACTCTTTGCCGTCGACTTATTGAAGAAGCTATCTGGTTCGTGTGTGCGTGCAGTAGCCTGCCAAGTGCCTCCTAGCTGGAGACACTTTTGGAAGGTTACAGCTTACCACCACCAGATCACTGCCATAACAAAGACCAGACCCTTCTATACCACCACTGGACCTTCAGAGGAAGACCGGATCTTTCTACAGAATCACTGCTTCAACAGAACCATCACTCCAAGAGGACTGCATTTAACTGGACTTCTACCAACCCCCTGACCACCAGGGGGTCAGGTTGTATTCTGACTCTGTCAGTGGGTTGTTTTTTTGTACTACTGCATTTATTTTATTTTTCCTGTTAAATTGTATTTCTGACTTGGAGTCTCTCACTAGTTTGCTTTCAAACTAGTAAAATGGGAAAGATGAAGAATTCTCTAAAGCTTTTCATTTCCTTCTACGAAGTATACCGGAAAGCCAAAATGGTTTGATTTGGATAACTAACATTTAGACATGTAATATTAGGTCATAGATATGCCAAAGAATTATAGAATTCACTGAATTAATGTAGATTTTACACATCCAACAGCTCTGAAAAACAGGTAGTTTACTAATAATCATGCTTTAGCTTGGGGTCAGAATGAACACTGAATCCAGATCTGATTATAATTTTATAAATATCCTTTCTCAGTCAGATTACTCTAAATTTTTTCCTTCTTGAAAAAAAAAATAATAAAAGCATAGAACTCCATATCTTTAAAAGAAATGAACAGCATGCATCCATCCTAAAGGTGTGCTTTTGGATCCTATGTAGAAAAGTAGCCTCTTTCTCTTGGTTTAATCCATGTACGAATTGCAGGAAAATGTTTATCAAGCTTAAAAAATATTAAGGTATTTAATAGATCATCTGTAAAGAACTAATGTATAAATAAATTCTTCAGAGGCAGAATACCCACCACTGATTACTAGCCTTGCCTGTAAGCAAAAGGTGAAGTATAAGCTCTCCAACCATCCAAGTACCATGTCAATACTGCTTTCACTTAAATGAACACTGTTCTAGCTGTGCATGCTTGCCTTTCAGTTGTTCTACAGCTTATTCCTATCCTCCTGCCCTAAATATTTTAGCATTCCATTTATCAGATGAACTTATAAGATTAAGTGGCTGCTTTAGGCGAGCCAAATAAAATCAACACCACAAAAATTGAGTTACAATTGCACCACTCATAATAGACATCTTTAACTGAAAACTAATAAAACAAGCCCAGTGAATAAACATCAATGACGTTGTCTCATGTTAAGGCACTGTGTGGGCTGGGTGCTCTCTAGGAGCTGGGAACACAGGGAGAGGGGCCAGCCAGAGCCTGTCCCAGTACCCATCAGGAGCAGAGCAGCCAGGGGGACACTGGGGGGAGCACGGACAGCCTCCCTGGGGTTGTGGGTGGAACTCCTGGCTGGACAGGGCTGGGCTGTGCGGAGCTGGAGACCAGGATCTCTGGGGCAGAGACAAGTGGCACCAGAGGGCTGGAATGGCATCATGGNGGCCACGAAAGGGTGGTCAGGGGGATGAAATGCCTCTATTGCCCTAAATTCCCCAACATCTCATACTTCATGGAGAACTGCAAGACAATTAAGAAATCACTGCTTCTTACAACGCCATTCAAATAGCACTCAGCTGGACAAACAGTACAGAGGTGAAAATGGCAACCTTTTCTTTTAAAAGGGAAAAAAAATCAGACAGGAAAAGACAATTTTTTTTTTTTTTAAACCACGGTAAACCTCATAAACAGAGCTTAATCTTCAGACTCAAAACTGACTTTGTGAAAATAATGTGGATTTTGGACCTGTTATTTGTTTACAATTGAACATGTGAACAGGGAGGTATTATAAGCAGAAATTAAGTTGACAGAAACAATGTGGATCTTGGAAAGTGGAGAGTGCACTGCATAATTTCATGGTCTGGACTTAATCAATATGTTTGTTAACTAAAAGTTCCAGCTGCAGAACTTTTCTTCACTTCCACTGTTTTTGGTGTTTTCCCTTCAGTTACATTTATGCAAACTGACTGAAAGTAATGGAGTTGCACAAGTGAATCCAAAGGCAATACTTGGCCTGCAAAAATCTTTATTATTGGTGATCCATGAGTCAAATAGAAGACAAATAAGCTCCCAAATCTCAGACTTAATTTAAGGATTGGCAATCAGAAAAGCATCTCAATTGTAAACTGAATTAATTTGATTGAGAAATTGTGGTGGGGAAAAAAACCTATTGAATGTGGTAATACTATTTTTGTAGAGAGTTTCTAGAATAACCTTGCACTTTTAGAATTAATCACATCCTGCTGCCTATTCTCTACTTGAAGACAAAATGCTCCATTTTGATGTTACAATTGATAATGATAGAACAGAAATGATAATCAAGACAAATGAAAGAAAACAAAAAGCTATGACTTCTGGTGAGGCATAACCTGAGGAACTCTTGCAAGACAAGAAATTTCTTTCCTTATAAGCATCAGTTATAACAAATATAAAGAACAGAAATGTAATTTTTTTACATGCGAACACACATTTATATAAATGTAGTTAAATAGTATATTTTTTATTTTAAAAAACACAGCTCCATTTAATTGCAAAGAAAGAGTGATGGGGTAGCACATTGCTACTTAAGATCCTAACCATGCAAAACCAAATTATAGAGTAGGTCTTAAAAGTTAGCACACACACACAGAGAAAAGCAACATTCCCAACCACAAACATTTGCACCAAAAAAATAAGAAAGACCAGCCCAAAAAATCGCAAAGAACCTCCCCAAATCAATATATCTCTGTTTACAACATGAGCCATAAAGGTTATAAGTTTTTGTATTCTTCATGTTTTTGCCTTAAAAATGAGAATATGTAGTTAACATTTTTCACTTAATTAGATATTACTGGGTCTTGGTAAAGAATGTGAAGGAGAGGAAGAAATTAGAAGGTGCTTTGGCCCTTTTTATCGTCTTGAATAATTGAATATTTATTTAAAATCTGTTATATTTTCACAATCAGAAAACTGTCTGAGTTGGGAGGGACACACAAGGATCATTGAGTCCATCTCTGACGTTAATGACCCATACAGGGACCAAACCTATGACTTTAGTGGTATCAGCACCATGCTCTAACCAACAGAGATACTCTCAGGATCAGTGATAACTGTAGCTGGCTAAAAAAATCAGGTTTATATGTTATATAAGAATAATAAAGGGCTTAAAAAATTACTATATACCCAATGTTAAAGTCAAGCAGAAGCTACATATGAAATATGACTCCATAACGTAGTTCTTCTCTTGAGAGAATCATGGATTTTCTGGAGATTTTCTATACTTTTCTGTAGATGGTAAGGGCAATTAAAAAAATAGGAATAGTATAGAGAAATATATAGGAGTCAGGACCTCCACTCATTCCTTGTAAACTCTCCAAACATTAGGGTGATGTCTTATCATCTGTGTTTTTTTCCGTGTCATGTGAGGTATGGTTTTTTGGGAGAAATTGAAAGGCATTTTCACCCAGTCTTACCTAGCCTAATGAAGACAGTATTTTCACTGGTGAGGTTGGTTTCTCAAGTCTTGCAAATGAGATATATACTCCCTTTTCAAATATCCAGTATAATAATGTTCATTGCTCATAGTTTTTGGTATGAGTGTACGCTTCTTTTCATTACACATTCTGTTCATTATCCTGAAATATTTTATTTCTCCTTTTTATTATACTCCTTGAAATAATGTCTCTTTATTTCACTATTATAATGATTTCTTCCCTCAGCTAGTAACGCTTTCTTTGTAGATTCCTAAGATGACAATGACAAGCTTCTGCAAAGCATATTTGAGATACATCCATTTTTCACTCCTATTTTCACATTCTCATTAGAGGGTAATGCTGAAAGTTGTGTCACTGCTATATTCATTTATTTATTTGCCAAACCTATCACTTGAGGGTTTGTTATGCAGTAGTCATATCTTCACTAATAATTTTCCAGCTGAAACTGGAAAATTAAACATGTTAAAGAATTGATTTTTTTATAAGGAAGACAAAAATAAACAACAACAAAAAAAAAGAGAACCCAAAACAAAATTATTGTCTCTGAGTGAATAACAGATTACACCATGTAAAAAATGTCCAATTACTGTCTGTCAAAGCAGTACTGATGATTAGCTCCATAAATTCAGAAAAAAATATGCTGCTCATTATACAGGTTATTATACTTATTAGCGTAAGAGTCAGTTCGTCTCCTAGAACAAGATATTAAATGTGTAGTATATGTTCAGACTGCAGCAGTGCTGGAGGTGTTCTTTAGTGAGTAACTAAAACTGGTGTAAATTAGACAAAGAGCTTCACTCTAGGATTCTTTTTTCTCTTTTTAAGTGGCAAGCATGAAGTATGTTTACTACTGCAGTGAAGACTCATGTCAGATAGCACCACAGGCATGTGTAAAAGTATTCCAGGGCAGTTAAAATTTCTAATCTGTAAAAATCAGAACTAAATTCTAGATTGACTTCTCTGAAAGAAAACAAAAAATTCTATTTCATTCATGATCTCTAAAACACACCTGTTAAGAAAACCCTGATTTTGTGAAAGCTGCATTAGATTTTATGAATAACTTATTTCTTCTTTTCCCCTACTATAAAACAGTTTTCAAGACTATATTCATACTTCATGGTCCAGCATGCTAAACTGAGAAGGCCTGAGATGAGTCAGATTATTACATTTGTACAGATGCAGTCTTCTCTGCACATAGTTGTTGAAACTGAGCAGACAGAAGAGATATTTTTATTTTCAGTTTACAAAGGTTTACAGTATAGCCGACTCATTATTAAGGAACAGTGATCAAAAGGATTTAATGGCCCTCAAAGGAAGTTTGGGTTAAATCGATTCTCACTAATTCAGAAAAAAAAAAAAGTCTTCTTTGTTGTTAGATGTTACATGACTTCAATCTATGACCTGGTTTAAACTCACATTGACCTTCACGATCTGGTACACAGATGTTACAAATAAAGATACGAAAAGAAAATGAAGCTATGAAAGATAGAAGCTATGAAAGAGAGAAGATATGAAAGATATGATAAATATAGGACAAGGTGTAAAAAACTTTACGCTGGAAGAGGGTAGTTTTAAATTACATATTGGGAAGAAATTCTTGGGTGGTGAGGCACTAGAACAGGTTGCTGGGGAAGATGCGGTTGCCACATCCCGGCAAGTGTTCAAGCCAGGTTGGATGGTGACCTGGACAGTCTAGTCTAGCAGGAGGTGTTCCTGCTCATGGCAGGGGCATTTGAACTGGACGGTCCTTAAGGTTGCTTCCAACAAAACATTTTATGGCTCTGAGATTCCATGAAAATTCTTCTAAAGAAAACCAAATAAAATGTCTTATTTTCAGCACATTAAGGAGAGCAGACAGATGGAGTTGCAGAAAATCATTCATTTAAACACTGATGTCAACAAAACTTTTCTTTCAGTCACCCAAAACCTCCTTGCTTCCAACATGTGATAATAAACAAGAAAAATATAGTCTTTCCTGCTTGATATTTCAAACTAGGGTATAAATTTGGCCTTCAGAAACATTTAACTAGATAAACTGTTTTCACTTGAGTCTACTTTTAAGAAAAATGGTGCTCATAAATCCTTGTAGAATACTGACTCCTTAAAATTGAAGTGAAAATAAGTGTTTAACATTAGATGATGTAAGACACAGGGATAATATGATAAAATATATCTCTACCACATTAAGAATAACAATATTACAACTATGTTCTATCTTTTTTGATATTCATCACAATTATAACTAAACCCTGTGCTATAATTTGAAGTCCATTGAACAAGACTGTTGCGGAGCGCTATTTTTACTGTTCCTTTCGGTTTTAAAATGCTTTATTGTTCTGTATTGGTTTAGCCCTATTCCCCCTCTCCCCCGGGTGGTAGATCCCATGCCCAAGCCATTTCCCCCGGTCTTCCCTNCCTCCCCATATTTAAGTTGTTGCACAGCACATATCCTCACCTTTATTCTCCTGGATCCCTTGAAATAAACTTTGAACTGCACCCGAGAAAAAGGCCTCCCTGCCTTCCTTTACCCCTCTCCTCGCCGGGGTGGCTGACAAATGGCCTTGGGGCTTTGGCTCTCTGGAGCTTGAAAGAGCTAGAGCTCCAAAGGAGCAGTGGCAGGACCCTAGGTCCCAGGTTGCTCCCCACTCTAGCCGCGGTGGCCGTAGCGAGCTAGCCCGTGGTCAAGTGGTCACCACGACACAAGACCTTCCAGTTGAAGATTTTTCCACTTACCCTGTTTTGTTGGGTTTTTCTTTTAACTTCCATTTTCCCCTTTTTTAATGTGAGAGCATCAACATTTGACCCACCTTAGAGGCAAAATATCCGCCTGAGAAGAACTTAGAAAAGGAACCCTCTTGGATAAATCAATGTTCCTACTTAATTCAGCATCAAGCTGCAAAGAGCTCTGTGGAAGGCTAAGTATAGGAAAGAATTGGAAAGAAGGATCTTTGATAGCAGCATTACCTTTCATATATGTCAAACTGATACATCTTCCCCAAGACAGGCATGGTTTGCCTTTTTGATTTACCAAAATAATCCTTTCACCTATTGATTAAACTCACAGCAAGATCTTTGCATGGCAGTTGAATGACATCCAGTTGAATGAATTTTGTTGGAGCTATGTTGATTTAAGTAAAATTTACAGATTAAGAAGAGCCACAGAGTTGTACATCTGGAAAGTGTAGGTCCAGGTTGTAAGTAGATTTGTTTTGTTTTGTTTTGTTTTGTTTTGTGTTTTGTGGTGGCATTTTGTCAGTTTATTTGGGGCTTTTCCTGACTGTTTTGTTTTTCTATCAAAGAATCCTCTGTCCAACAGTTACTCCGAATCTCCACTGTAATATAGCTAGCCTAAAACTCTCCCACATTGAAGATTTAATTAAATCCCTAGAAAAACAGAGATGACTTTGACACATACTTTGATATACAGGAATTTATCAGCTCGTAAATTCTAAACATTTCTCTTTAAATTCACTAACATTCCATATTAAATCTATATGCATTCTGTAAGAACCGTATCAGTACATATAACCTAGAAGACATTAAAGTTTTTCACCTAAACTTTTACATTTTAAACATGTACTTATAAGAACGATTTTAACACACTGTAATTTGCCTTTCATTTGGAACTACAAATTGAACCTGTAGTGCTGTGGTTCTGTATCCGAACATGACATTCTGTGGGCCTCTATTAGTGTTGATGGGTTGCCATGGAAACTGGAGAGAAAGTAAGAGAAGGAGAGTACTTCTGTAAGCTTTACCACAGAGAGTTACGTCCTCTTCCACATTTCTGAGAAAGAAATCAGTGACTGAATTGAAAAAAATTTATTTTTAGAGATGGGCTGTAGTACAACATATATTTTTGGCGAGATGGAAGGTATTAATGATTTATGCTGGATTTGCATTAAAGGCTTCTGTGTTTATACTAAGACCATGAATGTCACTGATAATGGGAGTTCAAGCTGTCTGAAATTTTTATCAACTTACCTACCCAGCACAAATGAGGCATGAGAGTGAATGATGAACCTATGAAATTGTGCTGCATGATGAGACATCAGAAAGCTGCCAGTTCTGAAAAGAATAAAAAATTTATCTTCTTGTTGAAATGGTCTCATCTTACTGTGACTTTTTTGGCCAGATCAATGTGGATTAAAATTAAAATAGTGATGAAAAGCTTTATATAAGGTCCAAATTTACAAGGTTATTCAGCACCTAAGTGTATGAAAAAAACCCACAACTGTGATGAAAAAGAAGAAATTTCTGGATTCTAAATAGCACTTACAAATAAAAATTACGTGTTTTTTTGTTTTTTGGTTTTTTTTTTTTTAGTGTATCAAGCTAACAAGTATTAATAACAAAACAAAACAAAACAAAAAACTAAAATACCCCCACAGACAAAAAAGACCCAAAAATTTTTACAAATGAGCAGATATTTGACATGGATATTACATGTCAACTGTTATTACTTGCATTGGAGAAATGTCGTGAGACTTTACAAAAAACATCAGGGTATATAAAATGCTTAAGTAGGTGAACACTCTAACCACTGTTTTTTATATTCTATATATATACTTACGCGGTATATTTTAGATAAATGCCCTGACTTTATCTTGAACTGATGGTTATATATTTATTGAGAAAAAGCAAGCTAATTTGTATCACAATTCTATATACTTGCTGAGACTTAGCGGGACCTTTTGGTCAGCAGGTTGTCAACTGGAAAGAGATTTTATCCATTCACTAGAAACCTTCCATACAGAGGTACAGGTGCATTTGATTTTTCCATTTATTTTCCTACAGATAAGAAGAAAAGAAATTATATTGTTAGAATAAAGAAAAAAAAAAACAAATCATCTGTTGCACCCATAGATGTCCCATCTAAATTTAACAAATTATCCTGTGATTAAAAATAACCACGTTCTAACTGAAGGTTCAGATCGTCTCTCTTCTGCTATAGGATTAAACTTTTGTTAAAGATCCAGGAAAAATTGCAGTGTTGAGGTGCAGTATGTTATGAGTTGCCTACAAGCAGATGTTTGTGGCTTTGATCTACAAAGTGAATAGAAGTGCCAGAAAAGGGCTCTTAAATCCTGCATATGTGCAAATTTAACAGAGGAGCCGATTTTTTTTTTTTTTTTTTGTTAATTTTGGTTTTCATCTTCCTCTAGGCTGCTGTGGCACTGGGAATAAGAACATATTCTCTTTTTTTTTTTTTTTTCATGGAAGTACTTCATTTACATTACCTTTATTATGTGATCTGACAACTGTAGCCTGTCAGGTTCATGTCGCTGATGTGAAAATCATGCTCCTTCCATATGCACAACACAGATGAGAAAGGAATCTCTCATCTTTAAAAGCAAATTTTTAAAATGAATTTAAGTCCTTATAAATCCTTTTCCCTTTGTTGGATTCCAAAATCATGTGATGACTTTTCCAGATTCTTTTCTGACTTCTGAAATACTCAGTCTTTTTTTGGGACTGAAACCTCTAGAGAAACTCTGGATTCCTACAGCAAGCAAAGCATTCAGAAGCAGGAACTGAAATTATCTGTGTGAAATATCTAGGTCTTGTTTAGGTGTGTGTATAGATGTTTATATTTTACAGGTTTGACTGGAGGTCTGCAGTATCATTAAGTGTTACAGTTCTTAATCAAGGCTTGAGTGATTGGAACTTCAAATCAAAGGAGTTCTGACTCTATTAAGATCACCACTAAAACTTTCCCTACCTTTGACAGTCAGGATTGTTTTTATGTAAGCATAAAAACACATCTTCAAAGTGCTTATCAGAGATAACTTGTCAGTCAATTATGTGCAAGGTTTAATTACTTTTAAATTACCGTGCTACTAGGATAAATTTAAATATTCATGCTGAGAGTGTGGGTTGATATTAGCAGCCAAACAAAGTGTAAAGTAAATAATTATTTACCTGTTATAATTCTGCAGGGGAACGTACGCTACGTAGACTAAGTATGAACAAGTTTCCGTGCAGTAGAAGATAAAGTAAGACACTTAAGTAATATCCTGTGAAAAAATTTAATTCACTGCTTTGGTCAAAGAGACAAGACCCTTGAAGTTAAATTTAATAATAAAAGTAGTCTGTATATTCCCATTAGTTAAATGTGTTATCTATCAATGCTTTCATATAGGCAACATACATCAGTAAAAATTTTCAATTTAAAATGATACATAGTGGTCCTAGTGGAAACAGAGACATTGAAAACATTAATAATCTATTGAAAGCTGCTCAAGTACTAAATTTTAAGATGAAAAGGTACGTAAAAGATCACTATGCAGTGTTGGCTGTTTTGCAAAATAGAATCTAGAGCCCAATACAGTTACTGTTGTTATCTTAAGTTTTCACATAAAGATGAGAATCTTACTCTTATGAGTTATTCAGGTAAATTTCCTAGATATTCTAATATTTTTTCCCCACATTTGTAAGGCAAAAAATTCTTCCAAATTATATGAATTGATCTAACATTACTGAGCTGATGTCAATTTCCATTACCAAGGAAGAGTACAGAAACATTTAGACACTTTTGAGATAAAAGGGCTGTACTGCCTTTCCCATTCTAATTAGGAGACAATACTCTTATGATTAGACAGCATTTGTCCAGAGAAACATCTTGCAGTTTTAGTGATCGAAGCACTTATTCCTGAATAAAAATAGTATTTTGAAAAAAAGAATCTTATCAATCCATAAAATTCATGTTGGAAATAACTAATGTGTTACATTACATAAGTTTTCCTTATACTATCCTGAGAAAAAATTGAGTATTTTCAGTGAAAGAAAGTTCCACACATAAAAATCATCTTTCTTATGCAATTTGACTTTCTTGAAGGTTGGCATAGAAGTTATCCCATTTTTTTGTAAAGATATTACAGTACCACATACACTAAGAATCACCTGTATCTTTGGTAATACCATAACAATCATTCTAAGATGCAATATGAATACTTCAAATTGCAGGTTTCTAGGAGTTACAGTAAAATTTCAGATTAGGCAATTTGATCCTAAAAGAGGTAAAATTTAGCTGCTTTCAAGTGTGATGTTTTAAATAAATTACAATGTGATATGTAAACATTTAGAGACTGAAAAGGTTTCCACTTAGATGGCATTATTTAGCTTATATTTGTTTCATACAGAGTGCAATACCATTAATTGTACATGCAGTAAAGGGGGTAGGCAGTAGTAGTTTTGACACATAAAAATTTAAAAAAGTAAAATTTTTGTAAAACAAAAGGGTGTGGTATAAATTATATCCAAGGCTCACATAAAATGTCATTATTGCTGATAATTTTTTGTCTTGGGTTGACTTTATGATGCTGTATCCCCTATCGCCTATTTATTGCCCAGACATGAATCCCGTACTTTTCTGTGCCTTTAAGCCAGATCCAAGAGAGAGGGGGGACAGGTGGTGGAATTCTTTCAGTTCAAAACACAGGCTACTTGCTCCCTCTCTCCCCAGCTCTCGGCTCAGCAGTAGGGAAGAGTTGCATTCTCTTATTTTTTAGCTAGCTTCTTGTCTGTTGCAGCAAGGAGCC
>VYZQ01027481.1:0-10954 GCA_013400655.1 Mystacornis crossleyi | reverse complement strand
TATATTTTTTTTTTTAATTCCCTGATAATTTGAAAATGTATCACCAGCTAGATTTGTTTTCGAACCCCAGAATTTATTTTCCCTTCTGTGTGAATTCTAGCCACAAGTTAGTTGTGTGCTGAAGGAGCTTGCTGTCTCTGTGCAGAAGGAACAGATATCCCCGTGTCCTGCCAAGGCCACTTAGTGCCTGGGGAGGGTGGGAAGGACAGGGCTGTGATGGGGAGGGACAGCCCCCTCTATCTGTGCCCCTAAGGAGCAATGTCACTGTCTCTGCAGGCAGCCTGTGGGACATTTGAGCCCCTTTCAGCCCTCCAAAACCCAAGTCCTGGAGTTGTTCCCACCCAAAAGCTTCTACCTGTCTTGAGGAACAGGCATATGGGGCAGGAGGGAATGAAACTGGGTGTAGCAGGGTCCAGTCAGCAGTAGCTGGAAGTTCTCCTTCCTCCTGATGCAGAACTGTAGGAAGAGGAGGACCAGGTGCTCTGGTTTCCCTGGGCTGGATGTCCCCTGTCCCCTTCCGACCCTGTGCACAGGATGGGAGCAGGGTTTCAGGGAAGCATCCTCCCGGAACAGCTGGGCAAGACTGAGTGACCTACTCAGGCAGGCAAAGGGCCTTTTGTGCTACAATTTTGCCCATTAATGTGAATGAGAACAGCAGACTTAAAAAAAAAAAAAAAAAAAAAAAAAGAAGTCAGTTTGGTCCTCTGACCTCAGAAAGGGCCCAATATGAGCACCCCAGCTCTGTTTCCAAGCATCCTCTTCCTGCTCCAAATGGCTTCCTTTCCCTGGCTAAGTTCTCATGTCCTCTCCAAGGAGGAAGGGAAAAATGCATTTTAATTCTGCAGTCTTGGCAAGTGAGGAATCACACCCATGAAAACAAATACCCGTTAATTAGGACCATGAAATGCTGATTGAATCACAGCTCTGATAATGGCAAGGGCAGTTTTCAAGTCTGCTTTACATCCCAAGGGAGGCCGGGAGAGGCAAGCAATGGGTTTCTTTCTTTGAGGAAGCCATTTCAGCCCGTCTTATCCATCTATTTAAAAACTTCTCTGCCAACAGGTACTACTCAGTTCCTGCATTGTTTCCATTTGAAGTACGAGGGGGAGACTGAAGTTATTGCCTGGGATAATTGTTAACAAATGCGGAATTCTTATTTGTGCCCATTATAGCAGGAATAACTTTTTAAAGTGTATGAATGGTCTCAGATTGACCCCCCACTGGGGAGTTCATGTTGTTGCAGGATGGCCAGAAGAGAGATTAGGAAACTGTGGGGAGCCTGGGCGGGCTAAAACCCCACTCTCAGCATGTCTGCTCTGCTTCCCTTTTTGCCAAGGTGATGAGGGAAAGGTTAAAAGGAGTTAAAAACCAAAACAGAACATTGGATCCAAACTGTATTAAGCCTGCTTTATCAACAGCCCTTTGGCAAAATGGGAGAATGGGCTCTACCATCGTCTCTGCCTTTTTGTTCTCCCCACTTAGCTACAGAATGAGTGACTGTGTCCTCGGCTGAGGTAACGCCCCCGCCCCGGGCCCTTGTCCTCACCCTCCGCAAATACTGGGATAAGGGGTTGCACAGCTTTTCTTGTTGGATCTGGCCACGGCCACCAGCTGTGGGGACAGATGTGCTGGCAAGGGGAGTTGCTGTGCCCCGTGTGCCTGGTGGGGCCGTGAGAACAGGGCGAGGTGTGGGTAAATGGCACCTGGCAGGGACAAGGCTCCGTGCCCAGCACCTCATCCTGCTTCCCAAAGGCGTGAGGTCCTGGTGACCTCAACGGGCTGATTCAGCAGGGGCCACAGCCACCGTGACCATCCCGGCCATCCCCTCCACCTTTCCCTCCCGCTTCCTTTCTCATTGTTTGCGTTTCTGATATTTCCTGACGTCACTGCTCCCACCCTGCCACTGCTCCCACCCTGCGGCATCTGATACCGCTGCTGGCATCAGGCCTTTCTCTTAGTGATTTCTTTATAGAAAGGGAAAACTGGATCAGGACTCCTCACTTTTGAAGGAGTTTTGCTCAGCTTGAACATGCAAAATGTGTTGTCTAAACTTCACCTGTCTTGGTGGGTGAGAAGAACTTGCCATTTCTGTGGTATCAGTGCAGATTTCTTGTCCAGCTACTGAAAGCTTCAGGGCAAACACGAGGGTGGCAGCTGGGGGAGGAGTGACGTGTGGTGGGTGCAGAAGCAACCTTGTGAAGCACGGAAGCAGAGTTATGGTTCAGGTTTTTGGTGCAGATCTTGTGGGCCACAGCTACATGGGTGGTGGATTCATGACATGTATGAATTCCTGTATTCCTGAGGCTGAGTAGAAAAAGAAATCTATTTTTATATATGTACATCTAATATAATATGATTTTGGGTGGCTTGAATAGCTAATAACTGCAAAATGTCTGCTGGGGCCAAGGAGAGCAGAACAGCAGTGGCAGGAGGTGAAGAGTCCCCATGGGGGTGGCTGTGTTTGTTGGTGGGGCAGTGCGTGGGGCTCCCAAGGCATGCCCGGCCTCCCCATGAGCCTATTGAGGGCAGCTGGAGGCTTTCCACTGATTTCAATGGGCTTTGGATCAATCCCATGGCATGCTGCTTGTTTGTTTTGGATGCCTGCTGAGGATGAAAACATCCTTTCAATGGCTGCTCTTTCTCCTTCTGCTTTGGATCAGCTGCTCCTCGCACCCCGCAGCCACGATGTGACTCCTCTTTGGGAAAATGCCATGAGCTGCTCAACTTGTTTCCTTCTCCACAGCCAAACACCCAGAACCCAGGCTCACCTTCAAGAGATGCTTTACACCAGAGCTTATCTGGTCTAACAACAAAACATCCCAGCCTTCCTCCTTTCAAATTCTAGATGGTTGTTGCTCATTTATTTTTTCAGAGCTGGCAAATGAGCACTGTACAGGTACTTTGTTAATACAATGAGGCACTAATTGTTGTAGCAACAGATGAGACATTGTGAAATGTTGTTTTTGTGTTTCCTAGATCTGGAAGCACAATTGCAGCAGACCTGTGTTCACAGAACACATCAGTCCACAGCACCAAAAGTGCTGGCAATTTATTACATACACTTACAGTACCAATTTCTTTTTGCCTCTTCTATTTACCAGTGCCGTCTCTTTCCACTGGTTAGTGATTCTCCCCTGGCAAAAACTGGCTGGGAAAATGCACAGCTCTGCCTCGAAAGGATCTTAACTGAGCTCACCTATAGAAGGTGCAACAAGATCTGTTGTCTTCAGGTTGTGCAGGATCAAGTCCCAGATAAAAATGTCCACAGGACCATTCTCTTGGGTGTGCTGGAGTGGTGGGGCTGGGGGAGATGAAGGGGGTGCTGGTGGCCCTGGCCCATCAGCTGCTCTGCTGTGCTGCTGCCCTCATCCCTGCCAGCCTCTGCCAGCCAGCAGCCATGGTGCCAGGTTACTTTAAACAAGAATTTTGTTGGAATACTTATATCAGTATTGGTGCTCTGGCGTGCCAAATGCTGAATGGACACAGAAATGAATCCTGCTCTGCTGGCTGTGTGGCCTGGAACTGGGGATAGGGAGAAGAAGCACAAAGGCATCCCAGATGATGTCTTAGTTCATGTTTGATGGGATGCAGTGATCTGAACTCTGTCATCTGAGCAGGTACATAGGGAAGGGCAAGTCCTTTCCTAGGTGCACACCTTTCCTGGGCTGGGCATGACCCATGAAGTCTAATCAAGGGCAGAGCATTGCTCTGAGTCATGATTTTTCTGGAAGCTACTGCATCCTCAGTTACTCATCCTAAGAGAATGAATGCACTGAGGATATAATTACAAGATTTGGATATCACTTATTCTCACTCTTTAAAAGATTCTTGTCAGGAAACTGGTAGGTTTGGGTTCTTATTTTTGTCTTTGTGTCCATATATATCATGCCAAATGCTGAAACTTTACTATCTCATTTATGCATCCTCTTACAGAGCTGTAGATCTCTGCCCAGTATTTATGTTATGTAGTAATTCTGCCCCATTTGCCACAGATTAATGAGGCTATAAAATAATCATAAAGCTGGGGCAGCCTTGGTTTTCACGCTCCTCACGTACTTCTATCTACTGTGAAATACTTCAGAAGTAATTACCTGGCTTCTCCAGGCTCCCTTTAATACTCCTTGACGACTCAAAATGAAGGAGACGCTGCCCCATTTTTGTCTGGGACATTAGCAGGGCAATGGCAGCATCCATCGTGGACTGGTGCCTGAGGGAAGCTGAGCAGGTGTGGCACCTGTCGGGGAGCACTGTGTCCATCTGAGTGACCAGAGCTGGGGAGGAAACCCTCCTGCTGCCAGGTAAGCGTGGGACAAACTGGTGAGGCTGGATGTGTCACCTGCCTGGAACCCTTTGGTCCTCCAGACTTTGAACCTGCCACTTCTCTGATAAGACCCTGAAGCATTTCATGGCTCCAGTAAGGCGATGGACAGGAGGAGTGTCCAGCCACAGAGAGGGATTTGGCAGTGCTCCAGCAGCTGGGACGCTGCTGCAGCAGGTCTGGG
Organism: Mystacornis crossleyi; assembly: GCA_013400655.1. Lineage (NCBI taxonomy): Eukaryota > Metazoa > Chordata > Aves > Passeriformes > Timaliidae > Mystacornis > Mystacornis crossleyi. Next base: position 6,452 of record VYZQ01027481.1, on the reverse strand, counting down.
TGGGAGGTGAAGGGACTGCTCTGACTCACCTGGCTAATTGGGCACAGCAGGTAGAAATTTTGTCAGCGTGGTGTGGTGTGTCAGTGCACAGAAGATGTTACAGTTTTGCCTCCAAAACTAGGATGCTGAAAGCATTTTGTGCACTTTATTACTCCCCTGCCAGTTTGGGGGAGGTAGAGGTAAAAGAACTGAGATTGGATGCGTGGAGGGTGTTTGTCTCTTTCTATAATTTATTTTCATGGGACAGCTGCCTGTCCCTTTGCTCTGCAAGGTCTCAGTCCCTCTTTGGAGGCTCCTTGTCCCCCCTCAGGTTTAGGAACCATCTCTGAGGGCCGGTATCAGGATAGAAGGCACAGCACAGCCTGCATGAGAGTGAGAGTGAGCTGCTACTGGGCTGGGACCTAGTTAGGAAGCAGTGAGGTGAAATCAGCACCTTCAGGAAGTGAAATCAGCAGCTTGGAGAGAAAATGCTTTTCCTGCCTCAGCTTCCAAAGGCAGCCACAGACTCTCTCCCCTGTGCCATCGCTTCCCGTGGATGCTTCCCAGAAGGGCAGCCCTGAGCTGAGGGTCGGGGTGTCCTCCCTCTCGCAGGGGGCTGGTGGGGCTGAATCACTTCCTCTGGCAGCTCGGGGAGGCTCTGGGTGAAGCCTGCTCGGGGGGTGGGGGGGGGAGGTGCCAACCTCTGCAGCTCTGAGGATGCTCCACGTTTCCACTCTGGGCTGTTTGATCTCTCGTTTCCTCCAGATGTGACTTGGGAGTAGCACCAAGTGCAGGATGATTTCCCATGTGAGGGGTGATGACTTCTCTCCTGAAGGAGCTTTCCTTGAGAAGGAAGCCTTTCCCACAAAGCAGAGAACAAGAGGGTGGTTTTCCAGGATCCTGCCCCATCCTGGAGCAGGGAAGGCGGTGTCACGTCCTGACCCGCTGTGCTGTGTCCCTGGGCGGGTCTCTGAGCCCAGAGAGCTGCAGACAGTGGTGCTGGTGACTGGGTAGATGTCAGCCTCCCTGCAGGTCCCCATCCTGCTCTGCTGGCCATCACCCATGTGGCTGAAAAAGGACATTAACCTGTAGCTGGAAAGCATTCAGAGATTTTGTTGCGTGTGATAGAAAAAAATCTGTTTCAGATGAAGATCAATTTTTTTTCTCCCATTTCCTGATCCTTCTTTCCCCACAAGTCTGGGCTGGTGTTTCTCCTCACTAGGTATCTTTTCAGTGCAAACTGACTTTGAGGCTGTAAAGTTCTCCCGCCTTAGAAATACATGTTTATAAAAATTTAAATACAATTTGTATGTAGGTATATGGTAATGGTGACCTGCGTTAGAAGTCCTGCTCCCTGCTGCTAAATGTCACGTAGTCTCCTTGAACATCCCCACCTGATTATGAGTGTTTGGACACGTGAGGTTTCACTGAAGCCAGTGGAGCTGTGCCGAATTATAGCCCTGCTGCACTGGCCATAGGGTACTGGAGGAACTAGGTTTGTGTTCTGAAAACTGGGTGATGTTGTTCTGATGGTGATAGCGTGGTAGGCAAGATGATAAACCCTGACTTGTGAAACTGGAGCATCTGCTACTTGTTTTGAACCTGACCTGATTTTGTATTTCTGGGTATGGCAGGTATGAAATTTGCTGTTTGAGGAATCAGACAGCAGCTGCTTAATCATTTATAAAGTTAAAAGACTGTGGCACTTCATTTCTGATGTGAAGTGCTAATTAGTTTACTATGGGATCCAGACTGCAAGAAATTCGTGTTTCTGGCACAGTGGCTGTTCATCTTTAAAAATGTGTTTGTCACAGTGTTATGTTTATATCATTAGTGTAGAGCAATATAGTACAGCCCAGGCTGTGTGAGAGGAGGGAAAACATCAGCACCTCATTTAGAAATATGCAAGGCTGCTGGTAAATAAGCTTATTAGAGGCTGTGCCTCATCCAGAGAGGAGAGCACTAGGTATCAGTCTCCCTCTGGAGCTGTGGATCATTTTGGGTGTAGTTGTGGCTTTCAGCTATATCAGGCACTTGACATAGGTGCAGCTCAGTGGGTAAAAGCTGGGAATTGAAATTCCTGGTGTAGAACCTGATGAATAAATAGCTACACTGGATGCTGTTAGCCTTGAAGGAGAGTAGCATGGCCCTTTCATTCTTTCTAAATTAAAGTTTGATAATGTGAATGACAGTAAATAAATCCTTGTGGAAGTGTAGACTTAATTTCTGAGAGGTCCCCAAATTTGTGCTAATATGAAGGATTAAGTAGGTTAGTTAGAGGCACATTATGATTAATTTTTAAAAATAATCTCAAGGAACCAAAGTGGCTTGCAAACAGTTTCACCAGAAGTTGAATCTTGCTTCAAAAGCTCTTGATCAGGGCGGGCTGGATTACAGACTTACCCTGTGCACTGGTGCTGCTGCTTAAGCATCTTATGTACTGAGAGGTTAGAACATCAAAGAGGGGGCACCCAATGTCTGTATTTCACTTTATATTTAACTTGGTAATTAAGGGCCAGAGAGTAGCAAAACCAATTTTTGAAAAGTCACTTCATCTTTATTTGGGGTTAATTGCATTAATGCTCCCAGCCTGACAGGCTTGGTTCATGACAGGAATTTAGAAACTAAAGTTGTAGGGGATATGCAGCCTTCTGCATTGTCTGAAAGTCCTAATTCCCAAGTAATCCTGTTGTTCATGCTCATGAAACTGCCTATAAAACAGCACCTTTGAGCAGTTCTTAAATTTATTTTTAAAGGCAGTGTAATTGTGTGCTGTTGGCTTCTAACTTGAGCAAAATGGGAAGATTTTGATGAAAATCTGCACAGAGATTTGTACAGAAAGCAGAAACACGTCGGGGTGAAGCAGGGTGAAGTGGGACTGCAGCTGGTTCCTGGTGGGAATTCAGAGGACAGTGCAGCAGTACAGGTTTTTGGGTTCTAGCATGGACCTCAGTGATGCTTCTCATTGCCCTGAGCCCACCCCAGGGGTCAGGGCTTGAGGGTTTGAGCCTTGGAGTTGCGGTAACAGCAGATGTCAATAGTGGTGTGTGCCACAAAACAGAATTGTCTCTCATAACTTTGCGAGGGCTCTTGGTGGTTTTTTTTTTTTTTGTTCCCTGAACTTTACTGCTCGCTCTACAGAATGTTACAAATATTGGCTGCAATCATGTGTAATCAATATGAGTGCAAATTATGGATTAAAGCATGTTTTAAAGCTCTGGTCAGGACAGACATCTGCGATCCTGCAGAATTAGGCATTTTATGCATCTGCACAATAACTCACCTTTTATTGTGGAAGGTTCAGAGACTGAAAATGATCAAAGCTTTAATTTCATTAGCTCTCACTAGGGACTCTGTGTGTGTCCTTTCCTGTATGCCTAAAAGTCCTGTCTAGGAGCAATACTGTGTTGCAGATTTAAAAGCAGATTGATGCTCTTGTCCTCTGGCCTCACAGGCAGATGAATTCTCTATTCATGTGAACTTCATATGAGCAGCTTTGAAAAGAGGAGCAGCAATACAGCTAAGCCTCGTTCCATTAATTTTGGCATAGAAGATAACATGCAAGGAAGCCTGAGAATCCACTTGGGATCATCTTTTCCTATTATGTTGGTAGCAAACCTTTGTTCTTTTTATTGCTCATTATTCTGGATCTACAGTCAATAATGTGAGGAGAAGCATGAGTCTGCCACACATCAAGTTTTCTGCTGCCTTTTAAAGTGACATTCTCTTTAGATCACTGTTGTGTAGGCTTATTCCTTATCAGCCATGAATGCTGTGTTGTTCATATGACTGTACATCAAACAGATGTGCAGTAGCTGTCTCCTGTGTTCCCCTGACAGTGGTACATATATCTGCAAAGACATTTTCCGAGAGCTCTCTCTCCCCCTCCTTTTCCTCACAGAACAGAAATCTGGATGGTACAGCCTTTGGAAACCACATGGGTATTTATCCTACTGGATTTTCCTTGCTGAATTTTGTTTTCTGTTCTGACTCTAAGGAGCCTGTATTATTTAGGTGTTTCAAACTAACATGCTTGCAATCAGGTTCTTAAAGTGGAAGTCAATAAAAGATTAAGACTGATGTGAATGGATAATTCATCAGCTGCATATAAACTCCACCAAAACTAACCTAAATTGCATTTAGGTGCCTTTTGCCTCACAAACTTTCTTTGCTATTTTTGTTCTGTGTATGTTTAACACTGTCCAGGCTCGAGGGACAGTGCACTTGTGTACTTGGGTCAGCTGGGAAGGTGAAGTCCAGATGGGACTTAAATCTCACCTGTTTTATCACCTACTTCATCTGTCAAAGTGATGAAAAAATGGGTGAAGTTTCTATTCGTGAGACTGAACTTGAAGACCATGTACCCTGAATAAGAGTGGGGAAAAGGTTCTTGCCTTGCTCCAGCTGTAGCTTTGCTGTAGGAGCATAAAGCCTGCACAAGGTCATGGAAATATTGATGGGAAAAGCAGCTGGGAGCACTGAGGAGGGAAGGCCTGAGTATCTATGGCTCTGCCTTCTGAGATGGAGCATCTGAGGCCATTGCTCAGGCTCACAGGAGCTTGTGAAGCGTAAAGAATAATGGTGCAGAACACATAAGTTCAGTGTAAAGATACCACAGATCATAGAGCAATTGTAAAAAACCAAACATAGGAAAAATCCCAAACCAAAGAAACGTACCACAGATCCCTTGTGCTCTGTTAAAGGAGAAAATCATCATCTTTATTTTTCAATCTAGTTAGGCAGTAGGGGGAAAAAGGCAAAACAAAAAGGCACTGAGGACAGCAAGCACAGCACAAAACCACGTAAACTTTTCCTAGTGGGTTGGTTGGATTTTCCTGTCGCAGGACAGGGCTGTTCCCTGCACTGTTTCTTTCACTACAAAGCTCCTTTTCTTTTCTTTTAGAAATGGCACTTGAAAACTGGATCTTTTTTTTTGTCTCTGTGTTTAAATTTGGGTATGACTTGACCACAGTGCACGGATGCCAGTGGAGATTTTCCTGGCTGATTCCTTTCCAAAGCAGTGTTATGTGAGGGAATGGCAATTCCCTGCTGCCAAGCCTGGCACTGGTACTGGCACAGGTTATTGGAATAACCCCACAGATATTTGTCACCACTCTCTCCCGGTGGAAGAGGGAAACTTCTTGTATTTAGTACATGTGGGTTGATGTCAAAATCCTCTAAATACAGTGGTGGGCAACATTGCAGGAGGAGGAGGAGGAGGAAGACTTTTTTGTGGCTACAGGCTCTAAGTGATTCCAAGGGATGATAAAATCCTTGGGGTGGGAATCTGGACGCCAGATTTCAACGCAGAGCCCAAATCTTTGCTTTTTTCTTGTTACAAGAAGCCATATCCTCCTCTGCCTCAGCTCGCTTTGTAGCAGCTTCTCATCCGTTTGAAATCTGGTTGTTGTTTTCCCCATGTGAAAGGAAGACCTGGAGGGACCCAAACTCCCTGGCAACAGCACAGCCAAGGGATACCAGCACCAAGAGGAGCAGGGCTGCTTTCACTGTTGTGCATGGAAGGGAGAAGTGTGATCCTGGAGACCCGGGTCCAAAACCTGTCTCAAACAGGCAGGCAGTCATCTGTCTGCAGAATTACATCACCCAGCTGCCACAGCAGCGCTCACGGTGCGCGAGCTCCTGCAGCACGGAGAAGGTTGATTAATAAGGAATGAAGTGGGGTTTGTGGATGCTTTCGCTGTGCTGCGGGCACGCAGGTGTCTTCCTCCCGTGAGCGCCGTTTGGGACAGGCAGGCAGTGTGCCCTTGGGGAAGCAGGGCCAGCAATGCCGCGGGATTTAGCTCTCCCACCCAGCCGGGATGCAAGCCGTTCCTGCCTCTTTCCATTCATTGCATTGCACAAGAGTTTGCTCTTACAGGTCAACCTTGCTGATGATTTTAGCCAAAAATCTGCTCTTTGAATGGTTTCTTCAACAAGGTGCTGATGGTGGCAAATTTGGGTCCCAGCAGCTTCTGTCCCAAAAAGCTTAGGAAGTGTCAAATCCTCGGGGGTGGGGGGGGGGTGTGTCTCAAAAAGATAAATCATCCTTCATCTTCCACCCTCCCTTAGCTTGTAATAGGGAAGAGCTCTCAAATGGGAGGTTCGGCTTGGGACCATTAACGCTTTAAGCCCCAGAAGGGCTGGGTGCTGTCTAGTTTTAAACTGGCTTGGGGCAAGGCTGGAGTCTCTCGTGGGTTATTATTGCAGTGTTTATTTGCTGTGGGCTGTTTGTGAAGAGCTCGGCCACAATGCCCAGCTTTGTTTTTCTCATGCAGCAAGTGCTGTGTTAATGGAGTTAGTTTAAGAGTAGAGCAAATCATCTCTTTAGCGCGTTTTGGGTGTTCTACCCATATGATGCAGCAAGCAAGGGGGAAGTGTTGAACAGAGGGATGCCTCTGTGCTGTGGATATTTGCCACAGTCACAGCTGGAAGAGAAGTCAGTGCATCTATTTTACTGTGAGGCACTGGCACAA
>VYZQ01027478.1:0-17890 GCA_013400655.1 Mystacornis crossleyi | reverse complement strand
AAAAAAAAAGCCATTACCAGCAATTTTCTCCATTTCGTAACAAAGCTCCAGAAGTTGCATGACCCCATTTCTGTCATCAGAACTGTTTCTTTTTTTTCCCTTTTTCTTCAGGCAGGCTGCAGGGAGGATTTGAAATAAGGAACTAAATGAGTTTCTTGAAATCGGCTTTTTGTAGCAGAGCTATGGGAACCACGTTGATTGAAATTAAGTCCTCGGAGAATTAATTTCTTCTGGCAAAAATAACAGTTCCTAAAACTTTTATCAGTCTTTTCACACCAATCATTTATATTTTAGAACTAATTTTAAGATGAGGTTGTGTCTGAGGCTAATTATTTGCTTCTAGAAACAGATAAAGCTAAAAGCATGCTGATAATCTGCTTCTAATCTCTCTGTACCAACCTCCTTTGGCCCCATACAAATCTTCTGGTCAATGATAAATTTGGCAGCTCTGTTTTCAGCATTGGCTCAAACTCAGCTGATCTGAATGCTCTTTTTAAAACAAAAACAAAAACAGCTCCTCCGTTACGAAATACACGGTCACTGTTCACTCCAAGCTGCAACTGGTTAGGCTGAAAAAGGGTTAAATCCCAGTTTTCCATGGCTGCATTGAGTGCTCCTATTTTATTTGCCTCCTTGATTTTAAGTCAGCCACATGCCCGCTGCTGAAACTACAATGCAGTCAGTGTCTGGATCTTTGACAAAGATCGGGCTTTCATCCCTGTTATTTGTGTTACTCCTCAGAGTTTTTTAATGGTTTTTAGCAGAGAAAAATAACAGTCATGGCTTGGAAGTGCTTCAGAATGACCCAGCACTTACCATCATGCAGCCTTTTGAGGGATGCTTTGGGATCCAGGTTCTGGCTGTTGCTCCACGGGGATCTATGTCTTTTCAGGCAGGTTTCCAGTGACTGGCACGGGAAATATAACAATCCGTAATAATGACGAGCAAAATTCTACATTTACCCCAGAGACTGGGGCTTGGTACTTTCAGAGAAGCTGCAGTCAAGTGGAAGAAACATTCATTTGATCACAACAGCCAGATCATGTGAGATTTCAGCTCAGGATGGTGACAGGACAGTCACACCATTCCGTGTCACCTGCCAAAGGAGTTGTCCTTGTTCACCACGGACGTTAAGCTTTGCCTGGATCCAAATCCAGACTAGAGCAGTTGTCTCTCCACTTTTTTCCTTTAAAATCTCTTCCTGCAGGAGGGAGGTACCGTCCAGAGATGTCTTCAAGTCTTAGAGAGTGTGCAGAGAGATTTTTGTCTCCTTCTGTGCACCACCCCTGCATCACTCCCTGTCCTAAACACTTTAAATAAGAGGGACCTTGAACTTCTTGCTCACATGGGGTGTGTTACCACTGCCCATTGAAGTAGCAGTTTTTCCTTCTCTGAGTATAATTTGCCTTTAGCCATCATTCTCTGCTAGACAACATCTCGGATTTTTTTTCCTTAGAAAAGTATCTGTTAAAAGTCACTCTTTGCCCACAGCTACCTGACACCACACACGGCATCACACACAAACCTACTTTTCCTCATATTGGCAGTTTGGCAAGGAAACACACTGGATGGTTGATAAATGATCCTTTTGTAGGGGTGACAGAAGTGGCCTCAGAACTTACCGTAGGCCTCTGGTTTATGATGTAAACTTCACATTTTCCCAGAAGATAAAGGAATTTGCACACATGGTGAACTTGCCGTTGTCATTTGTGTAAAGATTTGAAGATGAATTAGCAACTGTCTGGTCCAAAGTCCACTGAAGCCAGTACAGGCCATAAAGAATCAAAGACAATAAAGATACAAAAGAGTACTGACAGCCAAGATATTATTATCCTTTTTTATTTTTTTAATAAAAAACAGTTCAATCAACTCTTTCATTTATGCTCTGCAGCAAACAAATAAACATAACGTGACACATTTTTCTGCCTTGACAAAAACAGCTTAACAGAATAACATCAAATCGTCAGTATCAATCAATCCATTAATTTCACAACTGAGTTATGTAAGGAATTAAATTTGTACTCAAAGACAGACTAATCTGAGATGGCCAGACAGTACCCTGTTACTAAATCACAGCTGCAGAGGGAGGCACTGGGCTTCTGATGCGCAAAATAAGAATTAGCTGCTTCCAACTGTCCAGTGTATCATGAACTTACTTGGCTCTAACATACTTGCTCTGCCTCTACAAGAGCCATACTCTGACAACTCAGATGAGATTATCAGGCAGCCACCAGCACGCAAGAGCAAGGGGTATTTAACCACCAGGAGGTACAGCAGTCCCCGCTCCTGCTTCCCCCAGCTCAGAATCCAGTTTTCTCTCCAGAAATCTTGCTCAGCTGAAAAATAAATCAATTTTAGTCGTTTCCGTGGGATAACATTGCAAGTCTTATAGCCAAGGCAGGGCTCCTGCTACAGGCCAAAGCCCAGGGGAATCCAGCCATGCGTTTGCAGAGCACTGGTGCAGGACACGCACGGGGTGAAGGCACTGCGTAAGTCACGCGTGCTTACATCCCTCCAGGAAATCCCAGGGAGAGAGATGGAGTCCTGCCCTCAACCCTGGCCAAACGGCCGGGCTTTAGCTCTCCTCCAAAGCCTGACAAATAGATGGCCTTTGTCTGATGCCCCGGAGGGCAAATGCAAGCTAATAAAAACTTGAGTCCACACAGATAACGTATAATTGTAACTGGGTTTTAGGTAATGGTCTTCCAGGCTATCTCATTATTCTCTTTGAACAGGCTTTGAATTACGCTTTTGCAATTTCAGATAAAAGTGAACCAGTGGTTTTGCAGCATTAGCAAACTAAGTTAGATTGAATAGTTAGAATTAATGGGTACTTTGATTTCATCTTTTCTCTTTAACCTTGAAACCAGCAATCAGGCAGCAAAATCATTTTCCCCTGCTCATGTTTTCTTCCTTCAGTCATCTTTCTCCATTCTGCCCCCTCAGGCACTTGCTTCTGGTTTGTTTGACTTTGGCCAGGCTGCATTTCCTTGACTTCCAATTCACAAGTGCTCTCTAGAACACCGGTGCCCACATCACAACATTTCCAGTATTGAACTGTGACTATTTGTAACCAGGATGAAGTCAAAATATTTAAGTTGGTGGTGACCCGACCAGTTCTTCTGGCTTTTTTTTTTTTTCCTCTTCTTCTGAATCCATTGTAATGGCCATTAGTGTTGTGGAGTCTGAATGAATCATAAGAAACTCCACTCACCTTTTGCTCCAGTGGCTTATACAGAGCAGAAGAAATCTCTGAGGGGCTCTCCCCCATGTTCTCCTTTACCCTCAAGCAGACATGGCCCCCCAAACAAGCCTAATCCAGCTATTCCCAGCCATGAGCCTCTGGCAGCCCTGAAATGCACTTAGCCTTAGTCTTACACATAAAACTAATGAGCACACAGGTTCTTGGCTGATGTGGCTGTCCAAGGCACCTCTAGGTCGTGCACTCAGACTCATCCAGCAACAGCAGGATTCCTGAACTTCCACTGTAAAGGCCACAGACCTCCTGGTGGAGGGGGAGAACCCTCACATCTCCACTAGACCTGCTGTGGAGGCCTAATACAGGCAACTCAAATGGGCTTGCAGCCTGATGCCAGCAACACTGCAAATAAAACGTGCAATAAATGCACAGTTGATATGTACAACAGCCTTATCTGAGTAGAGTGTTTCAGCTAGATGTGTCTTTTCACTCATTTATTGCATAATTCCCACATGCTACTCCATCCCCCAGACTTCCCTCTGCTTTGGACCAAAGAGGCCACACGAATGATGACAGTGGCAAAAGTTACCACAAGAGCATCATGTCCCACAGTCCCTCCTCTTTCCATTTTTCCTTCACAATATCTATTTGAAAATAAGTGTTTTCACAGGAGTTACAATCCACAAAGCCCTAAAGACTTGTAGAGGGAAAAAAAAATCTCAGGTGCTACTTCAGAAATTCCTCATTTCTAAACCTCAGTGGATTAAAGTTTCTGCCCTAATGATCCGTGTGAGCGCTTTTGTGAAAAACTTTGAATAACTTTATTGATTACATTCTTTATAGCACAAGTCTCTGGACTCTTGTCCTTATTTTTCTCATCTAAAAAGCTCCCATAAAGACATACAGTACCAGAATGGATTAGTGCATTAGCCCTTGCCTTTGCAGACTTACTTGCAATCCAGACAGGATTTGGATGAAGGGAGTCTTACCAGGCAGGATCACACTTCTTAGTGGAAAATATTTCCATACCGAAAAAATGGGAAACGTAACATTTAGCACAATTCAACCCGTTTGATAGCCTTTTCTGTGCTGAGGCACAGGGGTGGCCACAGAAACAGCACCACTAGGCAGCACTGAGATGCCTCGACAGAGCTGTCTCAGAGCTAGGATAGTTTTCATAAAGAGCTTTCTCAGAAGAAGATAAAAGAAAGCCCTTTGGTAAAGCTGAATGGGAGACTCCAGCAGGCATAACAGAAGTTACAGGTGAAAAATGAGGTTTATTGGCAGAATGTCTGGGTCTGACTGAAAGAGCAGCACACTGCCCACAGTTCTCTCTTTCCTCTGACAGTGTCTCCATAACTATTTTCCTGCTGGTGTTTCCCAACACAAGGCTCTTTCACATAAGAAAACAGATGAGAAGGTGAATATGAGTTTTAGCTTTAAAATGACCTACAAGGCCTTCAGTCTGTTTTTAGAAAGGAAACAGGATTTCTGTCTAAAACCAAACTCTCCACCCTCTCTTTCTACCCTCCCTTGTCCTTTCCACCTGTTTAGATGTTTTCACAGTGGGATAACACATTCATTCCCTCCAGACCAGGGCTCAGCTGTTAGGAATGGAAAATAAAACCCAAGTTTGCAGAGTATTTTTAGCCCAGAGAAAATAAAGCGGTTGCAAATCCCGTCCACCCAGCAGCTCCTCCGGCTTGTGCAGATCCCTGCCCAGAAAGAAAGGAAACCGCAGCGCCAGGCTGAGCCCACTGATTTTATACCAAAGCCAAGTACTCTGGAGTGACTCACCCAACAATCCCACCCTTCTTTTGCTGCCTGTGTGAAGATGCCCTCCCCAGCAGTCACATCAGCGGGTCCTTGCCATGGCTGTGGCACTGGTGCTGTCACTGCCACAGACGCACTCAGCCCGTGGCTCTCACCCTGAGCAGAGATAATCTGTTGATGACTGGCTCATCAGCAGGTTGCAGATGGGTCTCCTGTTTCCCTCTGATCTGCCCAGCCTCGAGGGACCGGCCTTCTGAGAAAAGGCAGCGCGTAAGGGGATACAACACTAAACAGATGACACATATTTTAGATCCACCTAATGGCTGACCCCGGTTTCCAGGCTCCCCAAGTGCCATTTGTTTTTAACAAATGGCCACACCGGCTGTGGAGATGATATTTTAAAAATGTCTTTGAAAGGGCTGACTTGCCTCTAATGGCATCTGCAGCGTGTGTGCCCCTGACAGTTGTCCTCTGTGCTGTCAGGCTGCTCCCACTGCAGGTAAAAACGAAGGATCCTGAAATAGAAATTGTGAACTGACAAGGAAATGTGCTTAGAAAAAGTATGTCCTGAATGGAAGAGGTGGTTTTAAGAACCAAAGAGGAGGATCTAGAACAGACTATAATCTATGGCTAGGTCTCAGCATCCTTGGACTGTGAGCTGTGAATTGAATTTATGCTGAAGTTGTAGTGAAACAGTGATTTGTTCATTGCTGCATTGACTGTGCAGCATCTTGTACGCAACAGAAACACTGGATGCTGGCAAAATTGTTAATACATTGCCGAAAGGAAGTTATAAATCCTGAAATATCCTTTATGCAAATTTTTCCAGTTTTCTGTCTCTGTCTTGGGAAAATCTGGAGATTTTGTACAGCTCCCTGGGACATCCCCCTGTGCGCATCATCCTACAGGACAGGCCCCCTGCAGAGCAGCAAAAGGCATCCTAGCTCAGCTCTGCAGCCTGTGCACAGGGATCCTGTTTTTAATGTGAAACACAACGGGCCCAACACAGTTCCCACTCCTCCTGTTGTACCTCCCAACACAGAAGTGTCTCCATACCCCTGCCTTGTCTGGGAGGACAAGAGCTGGCCCAAACAGAGCCAGCCCCGTGCTGCTTTTCACAGCAGGGCTGGTCAGGCACCAGGGCTGGCCCTGGGTGCTGGGTACAGGGACAGCCCGAGGCGTTCCCACTGCCTTGGACACACTGCACACACCAAAGCCTTGGAGCAGTGTGAGCATGCCCGCTCTCACAAGGGCCATGCTTATTATGAAGGCATCACAGACAGCTCAGACATACAGTCCTGTCCAAGAAATCCTGGAAAGAAATATGGCAACTCCTTTGGGAACCATTCAACTCTGCTCCATCTCCATTTACTGAGTCATCAGCAGCACGCTGCTGTGGGCTCGCTTAGTTGTAGGAGTATTCCCAACAGACCTCCTTAAAAAGCACTTTCTATTTAAGACCAAAAAACAGCTGCTGATAATGCTGCCTTAAGCTAGCCATTTTGCTTCTGGCTTCTACAGGTTCCACATTTTTCCTATCCTGCGAGCACAACAAGCAGTTTAGCTTCCATTGCCTGGGGTTTCTGAAAATGCTCAGCACTGACCTGACTGATCTCACTGTAACCAACACCGAGTGTGTTTTCCTCTTCCTTTTGTTCTTGAAAAGATGGAGCATCCACAAATAGCAGATCATCTGCAGAGTTAGGGCACAGTTATTCCAGTAGCTGACACACTGCTCCATGAGTGCTGGCTATTTACAGCAAATCTAATCCCAGTTTATCTTCTACAAAATCTTTAGCACGTTGTTTCTCGGAGTTCAAGTTATAACTGCTGTGATTTGTGAGTGTATAATTCAAGGAAACAGTTCTATTATTCAGTCCAGTTTGGAGACTTGGAGGAAAAACATCTTCCTGAAGCTTTCAGTCCTTCTACAAGGAAGTGAGTAACATATGCCTGGTATTATCTATTAGCAAGTATTTTAACCCTCCCCAGGTCTGCCAATATTGCTGCTGGTATATAGCCCAAATTCCTTGGGAATTAGCCTTTTTTTTCTTTTAGTAAATCTCAGCTGAGGCACCCCCACCAGCCCAACCAGCTTTACCCAGCGTGGATTCAGGGTGTCAGTAAAGACCCATCTAGACCCATCTAGACCCATCTAGAGGCCAGCCCCTCCCTGGAAATCACCAGAACAAAAGAAAGATTGTAAGAACAATGAAAACTTTAACAACACGACCCAGGTTTTTAAATGGCAGAATCTTTGTTTACCAAAAGATATCTTTTGATTTTAAGCAAGGATTCTCTTAAATGCTGGCTTTCAGGCTTTTTCCCAATTCTATGGACCCAAGGGGACAGTGTCCACTGAAGACCATGCTACAGCAAATTCAAGCACACAAGCCCAAAACAAGAAGTCCTGTTTTTCTCCTTTTAAGCTCCAGAGAGGCCAATAAGAAATCCACAGACCTCAAGTGATTCTGCTAACCACAGCAGAAAATATCTACTGTGGAGTAACATAAGCAAAAGTCTGCCTACAGGTCATGAGTTTCTTCAAGAGTGACTTTTTTCCCAGATGCTCTTCTCGAGCAGTCTCACAAAACCTTTGGCACAATTTCCTGTTATTTGCAGGATGTAAGGAAAAAAAAAAAAAAAAAAAGGTCATTTTAGTCAAGGCACACATAGCCAAAGCCCTCTATTCAGAGTCTAGCTCAACTGAAATTGTTGTTAAACTGATAGTGACAGGTCCAGGCTCCAGCAGACACCAAGTGCTTCTGAAAAGTCCAGTTTCCATGACAGGGAAACTGGAGAAGCAGTAAATGTTGTCATTTCTGACAGGAGCGCCCTGGATGCTGACTGGAGCTCGGGTGTTGCGTTTTTACTACACAGCGTGAGGATGCACTCCACAGATGAGCATGAACAACCTCCACACATCTCTTCAGCTAGATGTGCACTTAAATGCTTATTTACAGCTGCTAAAAATCTTGTTTTCCAGATGCTCTCAAGCAAAGTAGAAAGGCTCCTCAGCTGTGACTTGGATGTCAAAAACGGTGTTTGGAGGAGCCTCAGTCGTTCTCTGAGGGAGAACAGATTTTTTTTACCTACGTAGATGATTGAATCAGAGGACTAAAAGTGGATTTTTACTCTCTCGGAAGCTGGGCAGTGGTTGCCTCGGCTCACACTAGCAGCTTCTGGGTACCTGGTCCCACATGTGAGCAGGTAAATAATTAACAGATGGTTTTCTTTATGCAGCTAAGTAATAACTTTCAGCATTATGTCAGGAGAGATTAGGAAGCAGGGGAAAAATGCACTGAAGAAAGTTGGGGCTTAAACTTGTTACCCGGCATCCCCCCCGTGCCAGCCAAGGCCAGGGGTGCCCAAAGGTGCTCGTTAGAGAGGGTGTTTACAGGTGAGCCATTATCGGGTACTGATATAAAATACTGCTCTGGAAAATCACATTTAATAAGCTCCAGCTGCCGGGGAAATTAAATGCAAAATTCCTGCAGCAAAGAGTCGATCTGAAAAACAAGCACTAGTGGGGCTGGAACAAAGGAGCTGAGCTTGAAAAACAGAGCTGTGACTGAGTCGAGCTGCAGTTTGGAAGGGGTATCAGATGGATGTTTTCCTAGCTCTGCTTTTATGCAGAAATTTGCTCCTGCCAGCACAAGGAGCTGCTGAGACCACAGCCTGTCTTCTTTTGCCTTTGTATTCCTACGTGTGCCCCCAGACTTTGCTGCCACAAGATCGTAGGCTGTGTTTCTGAGCTGTCTTAGAAAAATGCAGCAGTTCACAGAGGTGTAACAATGTGTTTTACTTCTAAACAGAACTTAAAACAGAAATAGAAACACAATCAGCGAGGCCTGGCAGCCCCTCTCCCCTCCCACTCCCAAAAGCTGGTTGTCCTGCCTCCCCTCCCAATTTTCTGTTGGCTCAGTGCCTCCCCAGCTGGCAAAAACAGGGGCAATTAAACTTTTCTTCCTAAGGCCAAATGGGAACAAGACCTCTCTGGCTTCCCTCTGATGGCACAAAACACCACCAGGGCTGCAGGGCTGATGCTGCCCCGTGACAGGCACTCACTGCCTTCGTCCTCTGCTTGCAGAATAGCCCCCACCCTGTGCTAGCCCTCCTTCAGTAAAATAAAATAAAATAGCAAAATAAATGCAGCCTACCTGACCTCAACAGCTTTATCTTTTCACCTCGTGGAAGGGAAATCTGGATTGAGAACCTTGAGACTAATTTCCTTGTTCGTTTAAGGAGGACCCAAAGGGACTACCAGGGGCAGAAGAGGGCAGAGAGGCCCACACTGGCTTTGCGTGAACTGGTTTGGGTACCAGCAGCAGCACAGCTCTGTACAGGATAATTCACTGTTACAGGATAATTCACTGTACAGGATAATTCACTCTTGTTCTGTCTGGCCTAATGGAAACAGAACACGCCTTCTCTCGCATTTTCTTTTCAGGAGGCCTGGCACATCTGGGGCTATCATAAGCTCAGGCTTCATCTGTTTTATGACAGGATTCCAGTCAGTGTTGCCCATGGATAGTGAGCTATCTTAAAATGCTTTCCCAGGGCAGGATATGGATTTTGGCCATGCACCTTCACTTCCATTACTTTCCACAGTTGCATAAAAAATGTTAGACTAGAGGTGTGTTTAGTATAGAGGGCCAGTGGTGTTCCAAAAGGATGCTGGGGATCCTTCCCCATCTGCGAGAAGGTTTTTTGTCATTCCCACAGAATCCATTGGAGTAACAGACTTGCATCTTCCATCAGTGCCAATTCATTATGTTTTACTGTGGCTGTACACCAGCAAATCATGAATGCAATTTCCATCCTATCCCCCATGAGCACAGCTTTTCAGTTGTTCATGACCCTCACGACCAAATTTTCCTGGATCAAAATTTGCCCTTCTGTTTATTTTTGAGCATCAGGAAAACTGGCATGGCTTACTTGTGCTTCAAAAAGCAAACACGCAAATGCATAACTGGGCCCTAGATGCCAACAACAACACTGCATGTTTATTGTGATGGTTGGACGTACAGGCCAAACAGATTTTGAGCATGCTGGTGAAATGCCGAAAACAGATTAAGTATGCAGAAAACTGGTTGAGTAGCTTTGAAGTTGTGACAATAACCATTCTGAAACGCAGTCAAAATTTCCATTACGTTTCTTGGCTTGGTCTCAGTTCAGGAGGCTGGATCTTGCACACTTGGTAGAACTTGCTAATCAGTTTTTTTCTGTTTTATCTGAAGTACTTTTCACTTTGGGGGCAATTGTGAAGCAAAATGGAAACAAGAAACAAAGCACAGTCCAAAGACATTTAAGGTAGCCAGGAACAGGGCGCTCTTGGAGGCAAGGCTGTCCTGAGACATCAGCAGAGCTGACTTTTTTGTTTCCCTGTTTGTCTTCACCAAGGCTAAATGCTTTCTAAAATTCTCTTAGGACTTTATAAGCTTGTTTAATCTGTCACACTTCAAGGTGACCCTCCCATCATCAAACCCAACCTGATGAGAATGTTGTTTGCTGAATCTGCAATGTGTTTTAGCTAATCATTTTTCAGAATATTTCACTAAAATTTCTTATGCCATTCATTCACTTTACATCTTCTCCCCCATATTCCCCCTGGCAGCAGGAGCAGAGCTGGGACTGCCAGCAGTGGTGAGGCTTTTGGGGATTAAAAACACATTTTACAGACTGCAGAGAGTCGAGGGGGGCATGGACTACAAACGACTTTTTTTCCTCATTCATAGTTTATAAAATTGATAGAGCTGTGGGTTTCACGAGACTTGACCTAAACTGAGTCCCTCCAAGTTACTTCCTACTCCTGCATCCTGCCTTGTGTTTTCTTTTAGTAGCTGGGCATTCTCTTCCAACCAAGGGAGTAAAAAAAGAGAAAAACCTTCAAGTACATTTCCCTTTTCAGTGTGGAGGGTAATAGTGGAACTGCCCAGCAGCAGCAGCACATGGCCACCCAAACCCTCAAGTCCAGATGATGGCACAGCTGAGGATGTGGCCGAAGGCAGAGGCAATCCCAGCCTCTCCTGAGCCCAAGGTCGCTGGGTTGGGGAGCAGAATGGTTTAAAAGCTCCCCCTCGCCACCTCCCCAGACAGCCTGGCCAAAGGGCAGGTCAGGTTGAGACAGTTCATTCCCTTCTCCGTGATCTTTCCCTTTTCCATGATCTCCCAGACTTCACAGGAAGTCTTTGAAGCAGTGCAAATAAGGGCAGGAGCTGCTGCCTTAGGTTCAGATCCTCTAAAATTGCATCCATCTTTCACCCAGCCCGAGATGTTCTGTTGAACCATGATGCAGACACTGGAGGCTCATTAAGGCCCTTTTCTCCAAGCCCCAAGCTGGAGCATATCCAGGTTTTCAAAGGCTGGACATCATTTAGCCAGTGTGTATCCTCCAGAGCATCTCTGAGGCAGACATTCGGCCCGTTAGCCTTAATATTCCTTGAAGATTTCAGACATATGACTCTTGCTCATTTTTCAAATGTGCTTCAGATTTAGTCTGAAGGAAAAAAATCCAAATTATTCCATTCTCCAGGAAAATGTTACAAAACTAGTTGCCCTTCCAGACCCATTTCATGTTTCTTTGCACTTTTTTGTTAAAAGTGGGCGAAAGAGAATGTAAGAAAATAGGGCCACATCTGATTTCCATTCATCTGAGAGGATATGTTTCAAATGTTGCCCAGCATTTTCTAACATAATTAATAGAACAAACTAATTTTTTTTTTTGCATTCATCTTAAGAATTTATTGCAAGTGCCAAGTGATAACTTGGACATGGATTAGGCCACCAGCATCAGAAAAGAAATTCAAAAGTCTGGGTAGAAGATTTTGAAGAGCAATTGAGATTTATAATACATGATTTATAAATTGTGATTTATTCTCTGCAGTTTAGGAACTGTGATTTACAATCTGTGGCTATTCCTTTATTTTGTACTTTGTTTTGTTCAGGTATCTTCGTCTTGTTCAGTGTGAATTTAATACATGTCATGAAGCCGTTTGTTTATTTGCAAAATTTGCTGAAAACCTCTAAGTGGAAACAGCATTATGGTACTTATGAATTATGACATTAGGTCTTCAGAGCTCATGCAACAGAAGCACTAGGTGAACTTAAAAGAAAACATGGCAAAAGCAGCAGCACAGTTCTCTCTGTGCTGAGTTCCAGTTTTGCAGTGTTTCCCTGTAGCTGCACCAGCCACCAGCCAAGTGCTGAGGCTCAGTTTCATCCCGTGCCTGAGCTCCTGGCTGCCTGTTCATTTTCTGATCCAGTAAAGGCTGTACTTGGGGCTCTGTTCTTGGGGGACGGAAGAGGCTCCTTAAGAGATGTCACAGCCTAGAGGGGTGGTTACTGCAGCAGAGCTCACCTGTCCTTTCAGGTGACTGCACTGCCTGGGCTGAGGTGGGAAGGGGGAGGGAGATGCTGAGAGACCACAGTGGCTCCCAGGCAATAGGACAAGAGGACACAGCCTTAAGCTTCACCAGTGGAGGTTTAGGCTGGACATTAGGAGGAATTTCTTCACAGAAAGGGCAATTAGGCACTGGAATGAGCTGCCCGGGGAGGTGGTGGAGTCACCATGCCTGGAGGTGTTGCAGAAAAGACTGGATGTGGCACTCAGTGGCGTCAGTGGGTGACAGGGTGGTGTTGGACCCGGTGATCTCAAGTGTCTTTTCCAACTCAGTTAATTCTGTGATTCTGTGATTCTGTGATTCTGTGATTCTGTGTCTGCACTTGCTCCAGGAGCAGCATCTCCTCACAGCCCAGCCCCACCCCGCACCTGAGGGACACAGGGGCGAACCCGGCCCCTCCAGAGCCATTACACACACTCGAAGTACAACAGCGACTCGTGGCATGAAATCGTCTCCCTAAATGATTTTGTTTGGGTGTATAACACAGTGCTGGCCAGGGTGCAGCTGCTGCCAAGCCCTTGCCCCCCTCTTCCGCCACCCAGCCTCCAACCAAACTAATGCCAGTGCTGTTGGAAGTAGGATGTCATAGTGCAGCACACGCATACACAGGATCCCTTTAGATTCTGGTTTATATCTGCAGTGAGAACCTTGGCAGCTGTAAAAATATATTTTGGTCTGGTCACTAAACTGAAGGGGTTTTTTTCCCTCTAATTTCATACACAGTTACTAAAAGAGTCAGGGCTTTTGGCAGTGACATTGCACAGTTCTGTCATCTAATCCCTCCCCCCATGCACAACTTTAAAAATGATTAATGAAAATCCACCCGGGCCTGTATGATTAATATATTTAAACAATTTGAAAATGGACATGCTTTTCATTGTTGTCTGCTTTACAATGGGATGCTTCATTAGAATGGAAGAAAGTGGAATGTTAACAGGGCCAGAACGTTAATTACTTACATCTGAGCCCCCCCAAGCTCAGTAACCAGCTACAAGCACGAGCATCTGGAAGTGGCAAACAGATTTTCACAAGGCATTACACCAAATTTATCCCGTGTTAGGGGCTGGGTATATCAGCGTGTCTACAGCAGCTCCTTAATTTTGGTTGAACACAGGGCTCTGCATTTACTGCCTGCACTCCTGGTCAAGTGCTGCTTGGCAGCAAGTAGGATTTGATCCTGGGGTGATCCCACAGGATCATCAGTGTGGAAAAGGTCTTCAAAATCACCTACGCCAACCAGCACCACCATAACCACCCCGAAACCATGTCCCCAGGTGCCACATCCAGACACCTCTTGTGACTCCACCACCTCCCTGGGCAACTTATTCCAATGCCTGACCACTCTTTCAGTGCTTGACAACCCTTGCAGTGAATAGCTTTTTCCCAATATCCAGTCTAAAGCTCCCCTGGTGTTTCCTCTTGTCCTGTCACTTGTTACAGGGAGAAGAGCCCGACCCCACCTCTCCTTAGATAGTTCAGAGAGTGAGATGTCCCCTGCTGGTGACAGACTGGGCCCATCTGCCTTAAAGACGGAAAAGGATTTTTGTGCAGGAGTTAGCAGGGCTGACGGAAAGAGCTTTGCACTAGACTTGAAGGGAGAAAGGGATAAAACCAGATCTGCTAGAGATAAGCCAGGGCATGGCCACCATGATCTGAGGCGTCTTTTCCAACTCTAATTCTACAATCAAAAAACCCAAAACTCTGCCACTGACACCAGGCTCAAAGCCAGGTATTGATCTGCAGGGTCTTCCTGTTTCTTCTCTCATTCCTTGCCGCCAGAAGACAGAGAGGAGCACTGTTTACGCTCCAGATCCCCTAACCAGTCATCCCAAGGCCCTGAAGTCTCTTGACTGACCTCAAGCTTCTTGTAGGAACTTCATTCTTGTCCAGCTGGAGTATCAGTAATGAATAGTAGTCTGAGGGCTGCACCAGGGTTGGGAAGATTCATCTTCATTATCTTCACATCTTTAAGCTGGGCCCCAGGGAGACAGCAAACATCCCCACCAAGTGGGTCCAGTTTGCACAAGGGCCCTTCTGTTCCCGCAGGAGAGTCTCCCATGACCAATAATCAGTCTTTTTTCCTTTCTGGAAGCAGTTTTGAGGCGGGACATAGGCTGACACCTCCATACTAGAGAACCACTGTCATCGTCACTGCTCAGTTCCACTGTCACCTACTGTGTGAGGGCACCTTGTGATGGCCTCTGTCATCCAAGGGAACAGGCAGGAGCACTTTGAAGCAACTCAAGGGTGAATACCCCAGCAGTAGAAAAGTATTAATGAAACCAAACCTTCCCTCTGCAACACACACACACACAAAATAAGCAGTTTTATCCTGTTACTTGAGTATGAAATTATCAATTACCTGTGGATTTTGGGATGTGTTGGATGGGGAGGTGGGGCAGTCATGAAGGAGACATGTCTGCTGTGCTGGGCAGGGACTTGTCACCCCTGTCCCCTCTCCCTTAAGTGTGTTCAGCCAGGTGGAGACAGGCTGGAGAATTCTGTGCATTCTGTCTGCCTGTTGGGAGCATCCCAGGGAAGGCAGGGATTGTCATTCCAGTCCTCTCTCTCGGGATCCTTCCTGTGACACAGAGCACTCTGGCCCCAGCCCCGGGTAGTGTAGCGCTGGCAGCCTCTCCTTGTCATTGCAAAGGCATTTCTGTGGATGTAAATGGGCTTTTTGTAGGCATGTCTAGAACCATAAGAGGCTTTAGGCACCCAAAATAAGACTTCAGCACCTCCCTCTCAACACTCATCCCCAGCACCCACAGCTCTGTGCGTGGAAGTGTACAAATGTACTCAAGTCTGTGCTTCAGGGTGTGACCAGCAGTGGCCCTGGACTGTGCTGCTCAGTGCCTGCCTCAATCCTAGGCCCTATCATGACCACAGACGTGGCATTTTTCTACAGACTTCACACAAATGGCTCGATTCATTCAGCCATCTCTGAGCAGCCCCTTGAATGATGCTCTGTATGAGACGCTGTGGCCAGGGTGGCTTTCCTTCCGAGCCCAGAGGGTGCCAGGGTGGCGTGACTCCTGCTTCAACAATGCCTGCATTCCTCTGGGGAGTGCAGGGGGTCTGACTTCAGCCTCTGGGGCTGGGGGGGCAGACACAGATTTCTCCCCTCCATGTGTCAAACTCCTTGAGCTGTCCTGAGAGGGGCAGGTCATTCCCAGCCTTCCTACTCGGCCTACTGCACATGACTCCCAGCGATGAAAGATGCATTTAGCTGGAGTCAGTGAGAGCGCAGTTTCTTTCCCAGCTGTGAGACCAGCCACCTCTAGAGATCCGAGTCTGCATGCCTCGGGCAAAGGAGAAAACTGACCTCTCCTCAGTGGGTGCCTCAGCCACTGGGGTTTGCACAACCAGCCTGTCGCTGCACTCCTGAGCAGCTACTTCTGATGAAAGACGTGGTCCTAGTGAGGTCCCTCAGATGTGAAAGGATTGGCAGCTGGGAGATTCCCAGGTTCTCAGGAAATAAATAATAAAAATAAACAATAATTTTAAAGTATAATAATTAATAACAATTGATAATGTAAAATAGATTAAATAATAAAAGGTAATTTAAAAGTACTAATGCTTAACATTTTAAAACTGATTGCTATGCAGTGTGCAACATAAACCATATTAAGATGCATAACTAAAAGTGTGCCTTTCCTGACTTCTCGTGGTTTTGAGACAGCAGCGGGATGGCTGGAGCTTTAAGGAATCTTTCTTTTTTAACTTTAATGTATTAAAGAAACATTGATATGTCAATACGGCATTAAGGATATGAGCATTTAAAAGTCATGCACTGTTCCTGTTCAATTAAACCTGTTGTGTGACAGCTGAAACCTTTTCTTCCTTCTGTTGCCTCCCTGATTGACACTTGCTGTCAATTTAGTGAAACTCTTAAAAACCTTACAGCACACACAAGTACAAAAACGTGTACACACCAGCTGTAGAAGCTGAGTAACTCAATCAAGGGCTGAAAATACTGTTACGATTTTCATTATTTTGCATTGGGTACTTCTGAGTAATTTGAAGAATCAGCACTGAAGTGAAGCAAGCTGTGGGGTGGGAATGCCAGTGTGGGAATGCATGGGAAGGTTGGCTCCAGTAAGGATGGATATTCTGCAGCTTGGGGCAGCCAGTCCACCAGACAGCTGGAGACTGTAGGTCAACCTTGAGCTCTGTTTGTTGTTCTTCAGAAAAGACAAATGTCTCTTCCACTAGTGTTTTCCTCCTTTAATATCCAGCCATCTGGTACCACAAAAAATAAAGTACTATTCAGAGCAGTATCTGTGCAAACAACAGATAAAGCAAATGCCAAGCCAAGATGCTTTAGCGGTGCCGACATCTCCAGATCAGAAAGGGAGGGCTAGGCCAGAGGCAAGAAAATCAGTCTCGCCCTTCCACCACATGACATTTGGGGAAGTAAATGAATCTAGGCACTTTAATGTCATCAGGTCTGTAGGTTTTGAGTGTTTGTTGCAGGATGTGCTCTCAGGAAATGAAGAAAACTGAACAAAAGCCCCACAAGATGAAGCTCTCTCTAGACTCACACAAATATGTAGATCAGAATGTCCTTGCATTTAGAAATGGACTTGCAGGGAACACAGTTCCTTTTTCTCAGCCACCTTACCTGAAATCAAATTGATCCCAAGTGAAGTGTTTGAAGTATGAACTCTGACAAATGGTGCCAATTGCTCCTCCTGACCTTGGGATTACAGTGAATACTCATCACGTAAGCATACTCTGGAATTTGTAAATGAACATACATTGCCCTCCAAAAATTTCAAGCCCTTGCTTTCTTTGGACTACACATACAAATCATATCTACAATGTGCGAGGACAAGCTACAACTCGAAAAGTCTTACCATTTGGGGGCTGTAGAGTGAAAGTCACTTGAATTTTCTTTTGATGAAAGAGAAAGCTTGAAGCTATAAATATGGGTAAATTTATCAGTCCTTCTTCTCAGTTTCCTGGAGCTGGACTGGGCTCTCAGGTGTTTGCACTCCATACTTCGCCTACAGACCTCTTCCTGGAGTTACCAAAGGGCCCTTCTCACAAGAAGAAGAGTTTAATCTTGGTTTTCCATGTGTAATCTTGGCACCGTGGGATGGCACGGGACAAGAAATTAGGTCGGTGGTGTACTAGAGCAGGTTTTGTGCTTTGCTTTGGGGTCAGTCTGCAGGTACCTGGCTTTCTGGCAAAGCTCATGGTGTGGCCTGCCCTAAAGAAGAGAGGTGGCTGTGGCAGTGACCTCTGTGACATGGGGTAGAGGAAGTCGCACCCAGTTTGATTTCTGTAGTCACTTTAGTGGCTATTAAAGCCAAACAGCACATGCCCAGGGAGCACATAGCATTTATCTGCACGAGATATTGGGGCCCTGGTGAAAAATACAAAGAAGCTGCATCAGAATACAAACAAAAGGCTCCCCAGGCAATCCTCTGAGCACCAAGATTCTTCTGCAGCGCAGCCAGCCAGATAAGGGGTGCAGTTCAGGGGATCTGGTCTAGGAGCTCCCACCTCT